>JTDE01002190.1:54227-80289 GCA_014338405.1 Paragonimus skrjabini miyazakii | reverse complement strand
AAAGTTATTTGTATATTGTCAATAGGGCATTATATATGAATCAACACAGCAGCTGGCTTCATTGGCTTAGCTTCGGACTTGACCGACGACTGTGTTGGTCACCCCATGACATGTTCCAGGGTTGTTGTTCGGTTCACGCATGTCCTGCCTGGTACCCTTTGACCTTTCGGTGAGCGCCGCGATGCGCGTCACAATTGAGATCATTTCGTCTCGAGCCGTTCGTGACAGGTATTGAAATAAATTCATCGTATTGTGCAGGTTCGTGAGCGTGCAGTGTTAACCGCATTGTAGTTAAACTGTGAGACTGGAACGTCCATTTTTGGACAGTAGATATTCGCTTTTTCATAGTCTATAATGCCTCATATCGATGCTCATCAAATTGTTAGCATGAGCGACGCTCTGCCTGACCGAACTAGAGTTATTATAGACGCTTGCTCGTGTAAATGAAGGTGAACTTTCCTGACGAGTTCTTACTCAATCCCACCAGAACTATGCAATGTCTGTGTTTCTTACTAGCTGAACGCCTGGTTCTCAATTCAATGAGCACCATTACAAAGCCTATTTGTCCATGTTGCCTTAACAATACTTCGTTGTTCGTCACACAGCACAGGAAACGTTAGCCCGAGTTGATGCTTAGCCATCTGGCACCCAGATGAGCTGGACGAACAGCTTATGTTGACAGTGTGCATCGCCTGCATCCATGAGAATGGCAACCACTTGCCATTTCATGGATACGTCCTTCTTGCCCCTGTTTACTCGTGAGACATTTGTTACTTACGTGATATTCATCCAACGAACACTTCTCGGTTAACTGTACACGCAAACACCGTTACGGTATGGAACTCGAAGTAAGGGTCGGTAAAGTCCAGAAAGGTTTACCTTTTGTTTATATGTGGGATGCCAACGGATTAATCAAGATTTTTTCTCGGAAGCAGAGGTTTTGCTGTGGGCTAGTTACTCGTGGTGCAGGCCCTCTTGCATTGTTAAGTGTGTGTGGCCCACTATGTTCACAAGTAGCTTCCAGATCAACGGGAAAGGGTGAGTGGCTTTTCTTGCTCACACAGTGTGAATACAGTTTATCCATACATTTCCTCACCAGAGTGACCAGCTGTTTTAATGTGATAATATCAGGAGCCACCAGTGCATCAATGTGCATGCGTTCACATCTGATCACAGTACAACCTTTTTACTTCAGATCTCCCAAGCAACTGAACTTAGTGTGACAGAGCATCACAGAGGTAATTTTGTTTGAATGATTCTTAGGACTCCAGGACCGTTGACGTTTTCCAGTCTGGGACTGACATTTTGAAGGCACAATAACGGTACAAGTAAGATGATTAGACAGGTTATTAATTGGAGGAGATTATCCTCACCACACTTGGGCCAACTCAACATGAATAGACAACACAATACAACATTTCGTTGGAAAAGTGTATACTGATTGTGTTTCTGTACTTTTTGTATAATCTGTATATGATGCTCAGGAAGTTATGTGCAACCAGTTGAATCTGTATTGGATGTGTAACTCTGTATGAAAGTCAAGTGATCAAAAAGTCATCAGTATATAACAGCGGTCTTTCAGATTATCAACATTGATAGACGAGAGCTCATAATTAAAAGCACCATGGATAGTAGAGGTTGATATTTATGTGATTTTGATGTATGATCCGCACCACCTAAGTGATCTTAACCGCTACTGACCAATATCTATCCACGCTGATGATAATGTACCTGAATAAAACGTTTTAACTAATCTAGGTAGATAAAATTTAAAAATAGTTCGCTAATGGAGCGTTTCGTTTTTGACCATTTTAGCACATATTCTTATATTGGGGATAGCTAGATAGAGTGTATATGTGACAGAGTTGGAAATTTTGTGGCCCGACTATGAGGTTACACGAGAACGTTCATAAACATGTTCCAATATAATTTTCAGTAGTATAAGTGTAACTGGTCCGCTTGTCCTCTGATTTCTGGATAACTTTCAAAGACATTCTCCTCAGTAGCCAGATTATAAAAAACTCATCCCCATGTACCCTCTTCTTCTAAACGCTTATGTATGTAAAACCTACGAGGGGACTAAGTCTGGGGAATGTTGTGGGTGATTCAGCTACTGTTGGCCACGGTCTAAGATGACCATCAGGGAGCCTCAGGAGTATGGGCTAGTAGGAGGTGGTTCGAACAAAGGGTACAATTCAACCAATTCCCTAAAGTTTATCACTGCTTATATCATGGGGCTTGCTCATGAAAATGACAAAGCATGGAACAGTAATGGCCGTTTTGTACTGTGTATGAGTAGCCAGCATCAAACCACAGTGGTCCAAAAAATAACGTAGACACATCTGAAATGATTTGCCTGCTGAATAGGCCGCTAATATTCCTAGTTGAAGTACCACTCGCAGACTCCGATTAGGCAAAACACTACAGAAAACTTTGGATTTCTTTTACTATTATTTCTAAAATGATCTGCTGTTTTAAACCGTTTTCATCAGAAAGACAGGAAACTTACAGAATTAACCCTTATTCTGTAAAGAACCAATAGTCACCATAGTTTTGTGATTACTATCTAACGTCTGGTTTCGAACTAAAAGACTGCATGAACCAGTTACAGAAATGTGAACATACAATAGTGCATGTTTGGCTAACACAATGACTGTTTCACTGTCTGATTCATGAACCACAATTCCCTACTAGAATCCAACCAATTAATTAGTGACGTTCATATCTGATTCGTTGAGGCAGACAAAGCTTTCATTCAGAAAGTGTAATACAAATACCGTAACTGCAATTATCGCTAGTCCCGTATGCTACTATCCACAAGAGTTATCTATGTATTCGGTTGATATTCACTTATACACAGTGATTGTCATATTAACATATTCTGTTTAACATCTCAGCCAAGATAAAGGAAAAAACGGGAGTTGCTCAGTAAATATTTACCATGTAAAACAAACCGGTGCAACCAGGTTAATTGGTGACTTCTTTTTGATAGCTTACTCAGTGCAAAAACATGTCAAATTTGAATGAACTTCCTTAGCGGGATCAAGGAACCGACTGATAAAACGCACAAATATGCAACCGGTATAAATGTAACCACACGCGCGGTTTTAATGCGACAAGGTCGCTATACGGAAGTTTCATGATTTGTCGAGTGATTATTACCCAAAAGCTGGATGGTTGGTCCATGAGAGTAGACTAACGTGCGTGAGAGACAGACTATGAGTGGGTGTCGCTGTGTCGAGTAGCTATACTCCGTAGACTGCTGGTCAAGGTTAAACACAGCAATGCAGGACCAGTGCAAAGACATGCACACATACTTAACGCAAAAGGACCATATGAAGTGGCAAAAGTGCCACAATATTTGAGAGAAAGAAAAAGACAGTGTGAGAGTAAACAGGAGAAAGATGCAGAGGAAAAGAACACACCATATCGATGTACAGAGCGATCCGCAACAAGAACACCAACGATTTCCACTTTTCGTCACATCAGATGGCATGCTTAACTGAATAGTGCTCATTGACCTTCGGAGAACGGCCAAGAGGCTAAATTCCATGAAAGTACCTTCACACCTCAAACTAAAGTCATACGCTGATCACCAAGCTGTCGTTCCGAACGTAACTCACCACTCGTAACAGGACATACTGTGAGAAGTGGTGAATTGGCATTTGTAAGATGTGGCTAAGTCAACGAAAGTTGTGAGACGAGATCAACATGCTCAGGCATCGACCGAGTTTATCCGTTCCGAAGTCACGTCGGCGAACTTCGCCATTGCTTACAACGTATTTCCATCAAACGACGTTAATGTGTTAGAGGAACCAATGGTCGGAAACAGACATCCTCCTCGCTAATGGACCAGGTTTCGGAGCTTTACAATGTGGGACGTATGACAAAATCAGGACCGCCATTATTCCAACAATGCGTGAAGTGCCTTAACGCAGCGATAAGATATGTCCAAAAGCCCGTAGCAAGTGGATTGTGGACAACAAGGACGACCGGATGAGCTATCGATTAACAAAATCGGATCAACAGACGAAGAACGGCAAGTTAAAAATCTACGACAGAAGGCGTTAGCCGCACAAACAAACCACGCCGAAGTACACACGCCGCTGTGTTGTAGTCTGAAAGTCCGGTTCATAAACGCGAGTGTGCACGTGGCGTGGTTACAAGCGAGTTGGATAATAAACATCGTGCTCTTATTGAACGACGTCTGCTACAATAGTACCTTTCATAGATGGCTTAATTTGGCTAACGCCATCCGAGCATTGGCTGTGCAACTTGTGATCCCATCAGATAGTCCACCAGTGCTGATACAATTTCCAAGATACATGAATGCTTCAAATGCTCACCAACAAGCGTAAGAGCAGGCGCAGCGTCCTGTCAACGTAACAATGGCACGTTATACTTGGGAGGTGCGAGAGCTGTATTAAGCTGACAATCTGAAGCATCTAGTTGGCAACATAGTTTCGCAACCATATAGCCAAAAAGACGCGCTTACTAATATGCCCGAAGCTAGACCTCCAAGTTTGTCTCGAGCTCAAAAAACGTCCATACTCAAACAGGCGCCTAACAGAAAAGCTCATCTTGACAAACTAACTCATCCTCAATCCTAGTCATTTACTGACACACTTTTTATTATTTGAAAGAGATAAACACTGACTGGGACACTCTCTGGAACTTGTGTATCAAACGATATGGATCGAACGTTCTTGACCTCAGAATTATCCATACAGAAGAATGTATCCCAAATCCGTAGTCAGAACTATGTCCCACACACAACAAAACCCGTGCTTTAGAGTTCCTGGACGGCTTTTTAACCCACTGTACATAGGTAATCGAATTTGTATATCAGAATTCTGCCTCAGTGTCCCAGACTGGCATGTGTGTCTGCTGGTTGCTATTCCCGTCGTTCCTTTCTCACCTTCATATGTTTGTTATTCATATTCATAAAACGCCAAAAAGACGTTTTTCCAAACCAACAAAAAATGCATGGAAACCTAAACAGAAATCCTTCTCATTTGTGTGCAAACCCTCAAACTTTTGAACGAGTAGACACTCGCATCCACCTGACAATTGATTAACCGACCAATTATTTCGACAACCAGTTCGATGTCTGGATAGATTTCGGTAGTGATACAAGCCGAATGATGAAAAATACTATCACTGTGATTATATTTACATGAGAATATTGTGATTTTTACCTATCTGTCAACAGTCGTGTAGAATCAAAAGCTGTTGATTATAAGTTTTTAAATATCTTCTAACCTCTGGCAACCTGGCCAAATCGTGAATATTGCGCCATCGCAAGGAATTAATCTGTAATTTTAGGCTCAGTTTGGTAGCCAGTTTTTACGTCTGTAAAATTATGTTTGTGTACAAGCTTTCAACGGTTAGCCGTAGACTCATATTACCATTAATACTGTTGTGTTCAATGGAGTGAAATATTCAGCAGAATTGTGCGTCATGTTCATATACTTTCTCCGTCTGCATAAACTCTCCCTTGTCATTGATGAAAAGCAATCTGGACATGTCCCTTGTGAATTAGCCCGTATAAACAAAAGTCGCGGACAGATTTGTGGATGCATGTACGGCCGTCTAATGCATTTGTAGTTGTCTACTGGGCAGAACAGCCTATCAATCAGAGCTAGGGTCTGTTCTCTCGGTCAGATATGTACCCGTCGATTCAAAGAACAGCTGTGTCTGCCTATAAACAAATCAAGTATATACGTGTGCCGGTTGCTTTACCTTGACCCTACACAACAACCGGTTCCAGTGTCGGGTTTGTTTTGGAATCATGCTTAACATAACAGCTTTCCTCAGCTAGTGGTTACTCACCCAGTTTGATTTTAGTATGGAACCCATGTGCATCCTGTATGCGTGTTAAAGTAGGTGAGGAAAATTGCTGGTACACTATGGAGTTTGTCGGTTTTATTTGCCCTACATATTTGCTTACGGATTATGAAAGCTGCATCTGTCCGGTGCAGTTATTGACACACAATGTCCTTTATCGTAGAGACAAGCGATAAATCGTTTTCTGGAACTGTCGACCTACTTTTGTGTGATAAATGACAAATATGTTCAAGTTTGTGATTCCAATAGGGAATTTGAGCTGACAGCTTGAGATTGAAAATGATATCAACACATCTAGATGACATTCCAAATCATCTTATGGTTGGGCACAACGCTATACTGCTACCTAGGTTATTTGCTGGAATCCATTTCAGACCTGACAATGTGAAATGTACATATCCGTCAGGTACACGATTTAGACATGTTTCTATTTATTTTATTCCATTTTAAATATTGTGATGTCATATCGTTTGTTGATTTTTAAAATTATGTCGAAAGCTATAAATGTATACCTGTAGACGTGTGTGATTCCCTTAACGATACACGAGGTCTCAACATTAAATCAAGCGGCATAAAAAGCTGGAAGTGGAAGGTTATTCGGTTCAAACGTGTTTAGGCCCAACAGTGATAAACAGTGTTTGATAGAAACAGATAACCAAAAAGAAAAAACACTCATCGGAGTGAGATATTAGAAATATAAACCAACTTGATGAAATGTTCATACTGGGATCCGAAATAACGTCCACTGATCTGACACTGGAATAAGATATTACTAAAAAGAGAGAGCATACATCCATGGTGTACAAATTCATGGCGTGTCCGAACACAATCGTACCCAGTTCCCAACGAACCCTGCTAGAACAATTTGACATGTAAACATACGTACGCAATGCGCATCCATAATAACACTCATTTTCACAAAGGGCATAAAAAACTTCCTAGAATCAGCACATGAACTTTTTTTAACACGATGGAGATAGGCGACTTTTGGCAATATAACATCAGATATATCTTTTATGTATAAAAATGGATCTTGTCCATGGCTCTCATACTGTTGTAAACTCTCTCTCTCTATCTGAATACAAATGATACTTCGGTTTGCGCCTTATTCCATGCTTGAAATATAGACTGATCTAAACCGTAGTCTACTTGTCAGCCAGTTTACAACAACGCAGTCAGGTGTATAAAATCGGGGTCTTCATTTGCAATATCAATCTGGATTGTGAGGAATAAAACCCTGAAGGATGGAAAGAAACAAAATTTCAAGTAAAATAAAAAACGATGTTTCAGAAGGTAGGTCTGGGAGACTGAAGATCTAATGTTCTTCAACATAACTTTTTATATGGTCGAACCTCCCGAAGTTTTGAAGCGCAAACAGCAATGTCTACAAAAACTGATCAAATGAAAGCTGGGACTTAGGCTTTGGCATTCAAAATACTTTGAACTTCATGACTAATTAACCACCAGAACATTTTACTCTGTGTAGTAAATTTGATGGCTATCTGTTGAGCCATGAGCAGTACCAACAGAGTAGGAATATGTCGCCTGTAATGTAGAAAGTACGTTTGCAAAAACCTTTTCCCAACCCAATATGGGGCTGTGGTGGATGCTTGCTCGTTTGTAGACCAACCACTAAAACGTTGATCGATTTCAGCCTATAAGCAAAAAGAAGCGCAACGGCTAAGGGCACTAAGTACGTGTCTACTAAACAATTCAACAGCATTAGGGAGTAAAGATGAAAATCATTCTGTCCTTAAAGGCTGGTTACACCTACAAGTGGCTTCAAGATGACGGACGATGATTCAAGACATTATAAAAATGTACTCTTGGAGTCACCAGACAAATGGCACTAGGATGATTAGTTTGCATTGGTTTGTCCACAGCGTTCACAAAACTGAAGCTATGTTGTAGGGCGAAAATGGAATATTGTATTGACTGCGATATGCAGATCTTGAGGATTTGCTCGACATGCATTACAAAATTGTTCTGCCTGAGCTAAGGCAAGGGATGAAGCACTGCTTATCAGAACTGGCAGCATTAGGTCAATTTTTGATCAGACGTGGATTTCTAAGGGTAAACTGGACCCCAGCCTGAAAAAACTCTCAACATATATGGTCATGCATCAACAGACCGCTACTCAATAAACATGAACGAAAAAAAAGAAAGTGTTCCCTCAAATCTGAGTTCTTGATGGATAGACCAGTGTATAAGTAGAATTCCGTTTCACTCATGGTCTTCATACTGTGGAATGCACTGACTAAGCTTTTGGTTGATTTTGACTAAGTTTAGATAATTGAAACTTGCCTAGCCGGCGCATACGCCCTGGTCAATCATCACCATAATCTTTCGGCCATCGTCTTAATGGATTTCCACAGATTGCTCGATGTGTGTCTATTCGTGCCTGCTTGCTTTCAACCAACGTCTGATGATATGTTTGTCGACCTATTAAGTGTGTCAACAAGCAAATAACTTTGTTGAGAAAAGCCCATTTTCTCAGAAGATCTGTATAATTTGGAAGAAACTTGGAACTATGCGATTTGTTGGTTTAGGCATTCATCTTTTTCTGATTTTTGCTTCTGACACTCGAACCGAATTGGTTCAGTCAGTGACTTATATTCAAGGTCTCCCAAAAACTATACATATGGCAACGGATCACGCATGTTCTGTCGAGCTGGTAAGTAAAACCTATTCGGGGGTCCGTTTCTTTCTTATATGGAACTCTGAGTTCCGCGATTGCCTATCATTGCCTATTCTCCTGGTTTCGTTGAGTTAACTCTGATCAGAATTTATCTTCCTGAGAATGATACGCAACCATACGTGGTTTCCCTATTCTCCATACAAAGCTCTGAGTCTATAACAGACAGTTGGCAGAGTACTGATTACAACATTGTGTGAACCATTGTTCACTTTCATATTGTGGGAGATTCCAACGGAAGTGAATAAAAAAACAAACCGTAAAGGTTGAAAGAGAGAGTAACTGAACATCGCTCACAAATGACCACAACTCTCGCATTCAGATAAAATTTCAGCCCATCTCTTCTGAAAAGTTACATTAGATTCGAGTTTCACTCTAGCCACAGCACATCAGTGGTGCATATGCATCTCGTGATCGGATGTTGTACTCCGGCTCACATTTCATTAAGACAGTAGTGTAGTGAGGAGGAGCGATCGTACGATACTACTGGTACCACTGCCATTCAACAGTGGAGCAAGAGCATAGAATTTGATATTGAAGTAGCCGCAGGAAAAATATAAGAAGAAACGTCGGAGTTCAGCATCGCATGAAATGGTTGTTGGCTGAGCATTGGCGTCTGTGGCAACCATGACGGTCTGAGCCTAGTACCGTACGCAAATGAGTGTTTTTGTTTTTTTGTCTTGTTGAAACGCATAGCCCACGTTTCACTGTCCTGAATAAATAATTCTTGTGCGATCCGCGTTCCTGACTCAAAACGGTAATATTGACTGCTACACCAGTGACCTCAGATTAGGCACGGCCGAATTATAATCTATGAACACAACCCTATCCGCTTGTGAATAATGTTCAAGCTATTCGCTCGTCACAAGGAAATAACACCCAGACGAATCAGACAAGCAGATATATATGGGAGAACTAACCAATTAGTTACGACTTTAAACATCATCGTTCATTTCACCAGTGGAAACCATGTTCTACCACACAATCCACTCTTATTGAAAAGAGAAAGTAACTGGTTACAGGCAAATGTTAACGATAACACTAACACCTGTCCTTCAGATGTTATGATGAAATGTTGTCAAGAGTAACGGTAACACTTTTTTTGTGCAATGTGTAGAAATGACGGATGATGTGTTTCTGGACCTCCAAAAACAGACATCCAGATAAACATATTTTTTGTCAAATGTAAGCAAATCTTTAGTAACATTGAGATTCTTAGAAACATCATATTTTCGTAAGTGATAAATCGACGTGGACATTGGGTGGCGAATACAGAATCCGGAAAATGGCACTTCACAGTGGTTTCAACCCTAATGCCAGCTTCGTTTGCGGTCATGCGTGTACTACTTTTATGCGACAACCAAAACCGGTTCAATTTAGTTCTGGTGAATACAAAAATTACTAGTTACAAATTGCTTTCGAAAAATGTCTGTGAAAAGTAATTAGGTTTAACTAATGAAATCAGCAGACTAATTTAGTAAGAGGGCAGCAACCCTTCCTACATTTCATTTGGTTGTGACTCATAACAGTAATTGTACATAAAGAGAACAAAAAATGATGGAAGTGGGTTAAGAAAATCAACAAACTTATTGGTCTATCGTTGAACAAAACTGTGGTAAGCACACAGTGCACATGAGATTGAATTTTGGTGCTCGTTGTGTAGTTTGTCAAGTGATTTCATGGTGGCAGGGTTAATGAACTGTGATACCTACTACTACTGAACACAGCATTCCTTAGTTCATGCAGTAGAGTGAGACAATACTGTAGACAAACTTCTAGAAGCACTCGAGATTATGTCATAACGCACCGGTAAAAATTGCTACAATTTGCGACACCGAATCCACAAACATTTGTTGTTAGTCTTTCATGCAGAAATCTTTCCGCATCTTCAAACTGAAGCATCTCATCGTTGCAACTCGATTTAAATGCTCAAACGAGATCATCAATAGTAATTTAAATAACCAGAAGAAGCAGATCAGACACTAGTATTAACCATGAGACGGTTCATTTTTAAACACACACAAAGTAAGATGCCACACGTGTCAAATACTTGCCATGTGAATGGAATGCTTGCTGTAACACTAAATGAGAATCTTTACTCTCTCCGGGAAGCGCTTATTATCGATGAAGAATACTGTACCAAGTTGGTTGGTTGTTAAGAGTTAAAACTGGTGTTTAGTAGCACGATGTATAGTCGAATAATAGGTCAATGTTAATTGTAGAATAGATTCTGATAAGAGGAAAAATTGCCTCATTTTTATTGCCATTCACTTCTCATTTCTGGCGAAAACCGTCAACTTAGCTGAATTCAACCGAACCCAATCAATTTTCATTGTCACGTACATGTGTCCGCATAAGCCACAATTGATTACTAACGACGTAGTTGATGGAAAAAGTCGGTTCACCACGGTAAATTGGTGAACAGCTGTTTCGAACTTGTTGTGTCCTATCAACACCACGCACACCGGGGAGTCGAACCTACGACCCATGAATAGATGTCAGAATAGTAGGCAATCGCGATATTATAGCCCAGATATTTGTCAACTGAAGTAATATTTCACGAGCACCGGAGATGTAAAACAGTATTTGGATTACACATTCCTGCCTCAAGGAATGGTAGACTTAAGCTTTGGGTAAAGAAAAAACTAACAACAGTTGTCTCCCGCACGACTAGCCTACAAAGGTGATGATGTGACGGAACAAACCAGTCGGTAACTTCTATTAGCAGTTGGTCGAATAATAGACGCGGTCTCAGTCACGACGCCGAATACCAACCTCTCCGTGCACCAAACCTCACTGTACTTACCAGTTTTAATGTGGGTGTCGAACCACTTAAGTGGGTAGAACAGAAGGGTAGTTGCGCAGTCGAGTAGGCGAACATATTCCAGGTTGGATTGAATGTCAGACGAAAGGGGTCGCAACAACTGGTATTGTTGTGCAACTCACGCAGTCAGCAACTTTGGTTGCAGGTCGCATGCTGACCTTTGTACATAAGATCATCGTGATCAATGCTTTCATAGTCACTTGCGTAACCAATAAACGATTGTTTTAGTGAGCTGAGGCTATTGCAACGCCCGGGTAACAATCACTCACGTGACAACAGAAAGACATAGTCATCAATCTGAAATTACTGTGGTAAGCGAGCAATATCACGTGTGTGGGTGGGTATGTGATGTAACCCAGCATCTATCTGTACATTAACATTGCTTGACTAGGTTATATAAATATCAACATTATAGAGTGTAATTGATGAGATGTTATGAAATTCACCGAGCAACACAACGTGCAGTCTACTGTTTCTGATTTGTGCTTTCAAAAAGAAGAACATCAACTAAGGCAAATAATTCAACCAACATTATGCAGAATAATAAATAATTGATTGTACACGCTGTGATGGAAGACTGCATGCATTAGATCCAATTGTCAAATGAATGAACCTGGATGCTAAACCATAGAAAAGCTGACGCTTTTCAACTTAACCATATTCAGCTTCTGGACACTATATTCTGTAAACAGAACAGGCCAGTAAACAATGATTCAAATTAAAACCATTTTAAATAAACAGGTCTCACAATCGATCTGCAGTACCACCGCGATCAAGTACATAGAAGAACACACTGAATTTCATCATCAACCAACTGTTTTCAAAATGTTATAATGCGACATTGTATTACATTGAAATGAAATTCCTGTTTTCAAATGAATGCCGATTATAGTTTATCACGTGAAGTAGGCTGACATGCTGATTGTATTTTCCACATTATTACTGACCAAAAGAAATCCATTTCCAACAATAAACCACCAATCTGGTTGGTACCTAATTGTCTGTTTATCCTTTGACGAACTATTGGTGTATTGTTGAATGGATTTTGTCTAGATTTTGTGGTTCCAAAAACTAGGACAGAACGTTCAAATTGAAGTGGGAGCCGTGCAAAATTTATTTATAGTTGACAAGACAGCAACATGCAGTCAATGTTATTCATAATTTGCTGAGCTATAATGAATAATTAAAAAATCACCATCGTGCGTGTTTGAGTTACTCTGGAACATGTTGCTTATCCACACTCGCAGTATACACACGTGAATTATTATATGCTATTGTACAGATGATTACGTCTAGAGTACCACATTAGTTTTACACGAGCTAAAAATGGAAGTTACAGAATTAATAGCCCGTGCTAATCTCATTCATTTATTGCACATAGGAAACGCGGTCGACCTGACAGAATCATTCAAGGTCGTTACTACGGTTCTGATAACTTAGCTTATCAGCATTGAACATTACTACTACGCAACAGTCGAGGCAATTATAGTTCCAGTGCACAAAATTTGGTTCACGCTCGGGGATTTATATTGGTACGAAATGAATATTTCCCAGATTTTATAACTTTCTGGTATACATAATATGCACTAGGGCTAAACCCTAGTGCATATTTTCGTCCGATCAAGAATTTTCTCTCTGGCTCTCTTGAATTTGATATCAGCGTACTAACTAAGGCACCAATAACCTTAGAATGACATGAGTGTGAGGAATGCACTTCTTCTCTATCAAATTCAAACGGCCAACCACAATTTCGAGGCCAGTATCTGATAATTTCGGAAAGAGAATCAAAATAAGCTTTCCGTTAATTCTAATCGACAACCCAGTGCTCTAGACTTCCACAGTTAGGTTGGAGCTACTGTCTTAATCGAACCAAGTGAAAAGCGTCAAAACGGTTAGTTCATGTTTGGGGAGTTAGACTGATACAAAATTGATCAGGCAGGCTGCGACTTAGCGTTTGAATATGGAAGCTGCGTTTGAGAAGCATCAAGCATGAGCACGATAAAATAGCAAACGTGACGAGTTTTCCGTGTCAGGCTGATTACAACACAATAAATATGAAAAGTAACTAGGATATCATGAAAACGGTCAACAGAAGTTATGGATGGCATATTTACTGTCAGCTACGCAATCATTATTCCAAATCGTGAGCATGATTGACTGTAGACCAGGGAAAATTAAGCGTCCGCACAAACTTCTTCTGGGCGCAGAGGTCGCGCCTGATAATCCGATGCAAGTGGCCTCAACAACGGTCGACATTCGGAATCTCACCATTTTTGCTCGATATTTTGGAACTCGGTAGACAATTCGAGAGGAATCTTCCTTACTGACAGAGTGATCAGAGTCGACCCGTTGAACAAGGACCGTACTTGAAACCGTTTTACTAACATCAGTGTTCAACCATGCAAGATGATGTTCAAGCACTCTATGAAACAATCGCCTTGTAGTATGACCAATGTATGGTGCTCAACACGAGAAATAAATGAACGAACACAACAGCTGGTGGTAGAACATAGAAGCTTGTATTTGAGTTACGACATGATAACGGGTGTGGAACGGGAACTCACGCACGACTGAGCGACAGGGTAAGTTGTTTCGACTGATATTTTGAGGTTCCTTGCGATAACGCTGGTCATGGGGTTTCCCTTGAAAGGGATACCAATGGATGCAAAGTTCTTATTCACATATGACTTAAGCTTCAACTCTACCGCCTGCAGAGCATTCTGAACAAAATGCACTAGGTAGCCATTCTGCATGAAAAAATATTGTAGGAAATCGAACGCAGCGTGTACAATAATGGGGTTCAGATCTTTAACGCCCTATATGTCAGACATCACATGAAGCCGGCTTTTGGTTCAGTGGAACGAAACTGTTGAAGTGAATGTTCACACCATACCAAGTCTGTTTCCTGTACACTGTTCGTTGGACTGAACCATCTTCTATTCTGGTTTGTCGTCAGTTTGCTCATGAAAATCCTAGCTAACAGAGGACCCAGAGGCGAGCTCATTGTCATTTCATCTCTCTGTCTACATGAAACACTGCGTTCCCCTTAACAGATTCATTAGAGTGAGAAGAAGACATGCGGTGAGATATATTAATCTTTCGTTTACTGTCTCCAGCGATAAACGTAAAACCGGCAGGTTATGCACTACAGACACCCAAAGTCAGACAGGATACGGACAAGAAGATATTCACACCAAGTATTTTTCCCAACAACACGGCAACCTTATCGGTTGCTCCAATCACTTTTGTACATGCAACGCTAGTGGGCGAGTTCTAGTCAACATAGTTTCGCTAATAGCGAATAGCTTCGGGTTCTGATTGCATGACAATATTTCGAATGAGCTAGATGGGTCAGCTTAATAGCCTGTTATCATGAAGTGTCTAGCAAGCGAGTAACGGGTTCACCGCCTTGAGATTGTTATGGCATCAATTGTTTTAACTATTTCGGGACACGTTCTGTGACATCATGAGATCTGTTCTGCTTATGTAAACGTCACTCCAACTGTAACTATACAAACGTGGTTTGATCAAGGCCCTAATTCACAGAACCAAGCATATATGCACTCCTGATTAGTTGTAGACAGAGGAAGAGATGCCAAGAAAAAAATTACCAGAAAAAGGATAATCCAAAAAAAATCACAGAATCGCACGTCATGGCGAAAAGATTAGAATAGAAATCACAAAATATCTTTTCAATAAATTTTGAAAATAAGCTTACGTTAACAAGCAAATTCTTACGTAAGTATTATTGATTAACAATGTTATTTTCCAAACCAAGAGGTCGGAAACATTTTCTTGCACGATGTATCTGTCGAACACATTTTGCTGCATCTCATCAGGTACATACTGCAGTCTGTGGGTTTAAACAGTAAAGTTTAATGGGCATTGTGAAACTAAACGACAAAACCAGCAATCACACAAGTATACACACATTCATACGCCAGTTACCAGGGCAATCTGGTACTAATAAATAAACATTTCTGTACGCGGATGTTAGTTTTAAGGAACTCTGTACAAAGTAGCTTTTATTTGCTTCCGATCAGTAATAGGAAGTCTTCCTTCGGATAATCAATAGGAGAAGTGTTTTCGGAGATTTCATCAGTTTGTAAAATAAACGCAACGCAAAGAATCTAGGAGATCATATGTTCACGAGCTAAGGAGGATATGACATGCTTACTGAGCAAGGATGGTTGGTACAGTTCATCCAGTTGTTTAGTCCGAAATCACCTACACAGCGCTTTGAAAACACTCGCCGATAAGGTAGTCAGTGGGGGCGATGTGTGTAGGCTTGTAGGTCCCTATTTTTTCATGAAGCGCCACAGTTCTCCTTCTCTGCTTAATTCTTATTCCTAATTCGTTTATGCCTATTCGTTGATTGACCACTTCGTGGACTGTTGTCACAACATGCACTGTCTGCCTCAGAATTCGTTAACTTGATTATTTCTTTCTTTAATTCCTCCGCGATATTATTTATCGACTCATCACTTTCGGTAAACCTAACAGTTTAAACGTATCTTGACAGCTGCACAAATGATCTTAATCGACAGATAATATTTTCAGTGTACTGCTGACCTTGATCGACTACAGCAAACTTATTCAATAACGTTCAGTGGAAACAGTGTCGAAAGCCGTTTACATATCTTTTTAGATACAGTATTCCATGCCAGTTTGAACATATTCAATGCAACCAAGGGGTTACACAAGTTTTTTCTCCATGGCAATCTGACACCCTGCATAAACCGTTCACTGCATAGACATTTCATCCAAATGAAGATAACTGCACGTCGCGGTCAAGTTACAGATACTATTCTACGTCAACTGATCTTGGATTTCCAGGGAATTCCGGATATCGACCAGGAATGACACCCATCTTGAGATTTCCGACAGCTGGCTACTCAAATGAACGCATACATGCCATTCGTCATCTATGCTTGCTGCTGTACGTTGCACGGACCACGATAGTATCAGTCGAAACTAGTATTTACAAGTGGGATTCTTCTAACGGCAAGTCTTCTCATTCCTTAAAGCTAGTTTTTCATGGTGGTAACAAACGCAATAAGTTACACCTATTGTAGCGAAAAGGCGTCCAATAAAGCACAATCTTTATTGTCCAACACGCTAGTTCACATGCTGCGCGCGCGCTCGCGTTTATAAGTCAGCATTCCAGTCCACAACACCCCCAGGTCTCCGTACACGCGTCGTGTGCACTTCTGCCCGGTTTAGGTGTATGATCGGCACCGTCAATCGGGGGTTTTCCGCCTACTATTCTTCGTCCATTGGTCCGATTCCGTTGAGTGACGGCTCGTCCGGTCGCTCGTGTTATTCTCCATCCATCCACAATGAGCTTTGATCGTATTCCACGGTGGTGTCGAGATATTCCCCCGAGTGTTGGAATAATCGAGCCTCTGATTTCGTCGTCCATTCTATTTTGCCTGCCATGTCTCGCCCGTTGATCCGATCCACTTGAGCGATGACTAATCCGATTGCCCCTGTTGTCCACCATCCGATCGTTGAGGGTTTGTGGACGTGCCTGCCTTCCGCGTTGAAGTACTCCGCCGAGTGTTTGACTACTCGCACCTCCGGCCTGGCAATCCACCACACTATTACAATTGTGAACATCTGCTGGTAAGCAAGTTGGCAAAGTTTCCCTGCTACCGACTTCTTTCCAATAACAAGTGAGTGCGTAAAACAGCGAACTGTTTTCTCTAGCCATTCTTATTTTGGACGTAACCTTGTGATTTGTTTCCAGCAGACTTATCGCCTCATATCGGCTTTGTTATCTTGGTTTACTTCACCACATCTCTACAAATCAGCAAATCAAAAAAATCAATTTTCATGGCAGAATTCCTTGATTTTCAATAAAGTATGTTTACTTTGTTAGGTTTCCCCAAAATTATCGGTATGTTCTTTAATGTCATTCAAGAACAGTCTATCAACTTCGATATCCGGTAAACAGTAAGAGATATTGGTTAGCAGTCACGACTGATCACAGTCTTTGTAGTCCAAATAACTTCCAGCCGGTCACTTTTGAAATGAAGCACTGGACTCGAGTTTTACAATCGATAAAACTCGTCAGTACTGCATACTTTTGCAGGGACGGAGATATGAATTTTGGGCACGTTTTCATGAGGTAACTGCTTTGACCACCGCACAAGCGAACATACATATTATACTTACCACTTATCAAACTATCGCAACGAGTTTAATTATTTCCCATTTTAACTTGAGGGGCAGTCCCTATCTTTGATCGTCAAGTAGAGTTAACAGGATAGTTTCTGCGTCTCCTATTGATGTGATCGGACACGCCGATCATTACTTGCAAGCGAATGTGGCTAAGCGTTCGCACATTATAATTCGATCGAGCATAGTGGAAGGTTATTGGAGCAGTGGTCAACACGGATGTCTCAAGAAAGTTCAAATATTGATCATAACAAGCATATGCACTATAGACGATCTCTAACAAGAGAGGATCTCGAGTACAGTGATCCATCTCTAAATGAATAGGCTGAAAATTTTCTAATTTCGATAGTACTGCGATTAGCCAAGAATGGATAGTGTGAAATACGCCAAATGAGGTAGAATTATATTACACATATGTTGAATAATCAGTTTTGAAATATAACGGTACAAGTAAACCACGAATCAGAACGAAAAAGGCACACACATTGAGTGACGGGACTTACAGTCACGTGAACTCCTAATCGATGGGTACAGAAGCAATCGTTTTGCAGTGACGCTAATCCGATGTTTTTATCTGCGTCAAGTAAATGATTCACTTCTGTCCAAATGATTTTATCCAAAATACGTAGCCAGGCATAGTTAGAAAACCATGAAATCGTTATTTCACCCGGAAAATTTCGGCATACTCCTCGTTAGTGAAACAGAAGCCACAGATTGAGAGAAACAGTAATTGAATACAACGTTTTCGATGATTCATACTCCTTCAAATCAGACGGTGTTTGTGCTTGTTTCTTGCCGAACACTAATGAGGTCTTGAAAAGATATCAGTAGTGGCAACTTTGCTGTCAAATTGACCATCCTTGTAGAATCAGTTGTAAAACCACAAAGAACTGATAAATCGGGATGCTATTTAGGTCAACATCAATGAATAAGATGAAATGAACAATTTGAAACAGTAAAGTTTTGTTACAGGCTCTTATATTGGAGGGAAGTTTTAAGTGAGCGACTGTTTAATGAATCGTCCTGAAATCAGTCCAATTTATCGATCGATTTTATCTTAATGATTCGCAAAGGACTTCATATTTTGGTACAGTTACAAGTGTATCATAATCACAGTTCTGACTGACTAAGAGAAACACTGTCTTGAGGTATGTGCTAAAATGTGTAATCGTCTTAATTTAAGCTACAGACTTATCCGGACTGTTGTAATGGTTTTACATATCGATTCACCTAAAAATCTGAGTATGGACAATTATGTTTTGTTGTATACGTCAGTGAAAGCTCACTAATCCGTCAGCTCAATGTATCTTCAGGATCCCATCGGGATGATCAAAACATCGCCCTCTCCACGTCAAATAATATTTGCCACCGTAGCAAAATTACGATGTTATAAATCTCTTCCTTTCACTTTCACAACTTGTACATCGATTTTCAAGCCACATTTAGCAGTAATTTAAGTAAAGTATGCTCAAAATCAAAGGTGAATCAATCGCGTTCAGATGACTCTGGTTAAAGCAAGTTTTGATCGGTAGTTGGACAGCGATGAACTCAAAAACAAGTTGGTTGGATGGGCTACCGGAGTGTATAAGAATATATTGTTAACATAGTAGATTGCCATAAACCTAACGGTAGGTATAAGTGGTCTGAAGAAGTAGATCGAATACCCCTATAGATATGATGTCTATAAACATTCAGTTGAAAATGACAGCCCAATTTAGAAGTCCAGAAAAAAACATACACAACAGCTTAGAGCAGTGGAAACAAGTTTTGCAAGTAAATTCAAAGCTATCTAAGTTGTGGCAGTCCATAAAGACCGCACGAGCAAATTGACGAACATTGTGCGGCAACAGTCTACCATACAAACACTGGGTTTTTGTCACGCTAATGGCTGTCAATAAAATCGGAATACATGACTGTAAGATGCAACGCTGTTGGTGAGCCATAGATCAATTGATCCAATCAAATTGCACGGACAAACCACAGTTTAGTTCAAGATATGAAAACAGAATACTCAAACTATGGATAAGAAATGAGAAAAAATCAGTCATATACTTCATTCATCAGGTTTCCCAGAGCGATTTATGTCATTTCTACGTGTGAGGGCAATCTGTACAAACAGGGAATGGTAAGGTTGTGACTCACAGTCAAAATGGTACTTATGTAGACCCGACTGTCTGTTGGTAATCGTAATCGATGTGAATGGTGCTATACTGCAGAGTGATGAAATGACAGCTCAACAAATGAGAATAGGTGACGACAGCAAAAAGATCGCTAGGCTATAAATCGTCTACCTGTCAACTTATGCTTCAGATCTGACCCTTATTGAACAAACAAGGGAATCTTTGAAATGTAATATCAATCGATTTCCACTGAAACCCAGTCTGGCAAATATAAGGGGGAAAATTCATTAGGATAGAATAAACTGAACCCCTTTGTCAAAGATGTTATTGAAGGTGTCATGGAGTGCTGCAGGAGGGCATGCAGAGAAATCCGAAACACTAAACAAAATTCATTGGCAGATCTCTGCAAATTAAACAACCTACTAAATGAGCCAACCTTCCAGGAGATGAAGGAATGATATATAATGAACATGAAGCCAAAAATGTCAGGGTGTTCTAAAAAAGTCGGAAGCGGTAATGAACGGCATATAATCGCAGGTAGGAAACTGAACCGAGCCACTTAATCTGGTTTGGTCTATCGTACAATCCTCCTGACTTGATACTTTCAGCAAGCATTGACCATAACTTAGTTTTCACGTTTTAAAACTTGTATGAAGTGGCTGCACACTCAGTGGCAAGTTCATTCTACCTCATTCATACCATGTGAGCTGAACCACGTAAACGGGCAAGTTGGTTGTCAGTGTCTATGCCTCAACAATTCGATAAAATTGATTGGGCCCGATTATGACACATAATCCGTTTCCAATATATAGATTTCATAAACTAAACAGCCCAGTTGTGTGGCTCATCTTTGATCCAGTGTGAAGCGCAGTATGATGTTAATAGCCTGGTGATACCACAGTCAGATATAGATCCGGAAAGGCAAATATTGCGTCGTGAAAGAAACGTGTACTGAATTTATCACAGTGACGGAACTGATTGATTGGTTCAATTAGGGTAGTTGTTCAGGCAAACTTTTTAATCAGCGACCATATGCCCTTCATTATCACTCCCTATTTTTTCATCACTGGAATGACGACAATTTTAGCTCCAGGTTCATGCTGTGTGTAAAGTTTGTTTCTGGGAATTTTCCCCTAACGGTTCGCCAACAGTTTCTTCACATGAGAGAATACAATCGTAAGTTCTAAGTTACAATGAGAAAACGTATAAATTGGATTTGCAATGCACTGCTTGGAAGAATAATACCGTTCTCAAAGTGTTCTCGGCTAGGTTTATACGAGATCCCAATAAAATCAGCGATTAGAAAAACAACAAACGGTATATTTCAGAAAGCAGTTGGGGAAGTGAAGAATGTTGATTTTGATTTTTTCTGACACCAATTGAAAAAAATGGTGCTTCGGTGGAGTCAGCCGAATAGAGGCGGTTTGAAAATCACACAGCTTTGATGGAAAGCAAGTCACTCTATTCTACAGGTAAAATCACAAGTTAAACATCTAGATGAAATATTACCCAGTGGTGTACAATGTATTGCACTCTTAAACAAAATGACGTCAACCTTAGATAGAAATGTTCTATAAAGATGGTACAATGTAGAACGCGCATGTCAGGACTCTTCAGAAGAGTAGTTTTCGGGCCAATATGGATGAGTCAAAAAAATATAACTGTTTCCTATCCATCAGTCGCTGTTTTAAACCAATCGCCTACGACCTTGCCTTAACTTACTAGGCAGGATTGCACGTAAACACTACAAGTTGACATAAAATGGCGCAACTGCACAATTGTAGCAACACATTTCAATTTCTGTTGCTGAACTTACATTTCATGTATGATGTTGGTTAGTATGTACAAATTTTTTTTTCTCAGACATGCTGCAGGAACAGATATTAACTGACTATGAAAACTGTCATGCACGTCGGTCCATCAACATTAACTTCGATCTGGTTCACTGAGACTTTTATTGATTTTTTATCTCCAACACCGACCAGCCCTTCCATCACCTGACACTCATGGTAATCACGCGCAATAGTTCAACCCATAGAACGATGACCTCCAGTGCCCGCATGACGACACTCATAAGCACAGTTTATTGCACTCATAAGCTGTCGCAAATTGGACACCACCGGATTATTGCAACTAAGCTGACACACGATCTTGCCTTGGAGATAAGTAATAAATCGGCCTAGGCGGGAATCTTGCTCGCATAACTGAATGAAATTTCAACGTTAACCAACTGATCATTATGTGTTTATTTAATATTAGCAAATCTTATCAACTAGGCTAAGCTTGGGTGCATTTGTCAGCTTGCCTGGATTTGTGTTCAAACGCTTTGTTAAACCACCGTTTCATTTAACCAATTCTCATTCGAGTGAACGATGGTCACCATCCTGGACAGATATGACCAGTAAAATTAAATTTTTAGAAAACTCAAAACCACTGTTGATTGCATAAGTACAAACAGACTGCTTATCATGTAAGAAAACGTAATTCTTGTCCCTACTGGAAAGAGGTTGAATAGCGAGTGGTGGAAAACACACAAAGTAAATTATTTGAAATCCCAAAGTCAACAAGATAGACTTTTCCATCATTCTTAAACAGAACGTAAACACCGACGAAAACTGATCGCAAAGTGGGTGCAAACAAATCAATTAACAGCTGTATGCATTTAAAGATATGTACAGAACTGGGTTTCTCTGCTAGTGCCTTGGTTACCCAAAGGAAAACGTAGCTATGGACACTGCATGTGAATTAAGCCATGTTGGTTTGAAATTTGAGATGCGAAAGATAAACCCATATATGAATACAAAGATTTTGGTTTGTCACCTATTACGCATCATGAAGTAATCGTAATTCTAAAGCAGATGAAATAATGGATGGCCAAGAAAATGAGATCGATGATGGTAGTAGAGGATGTAGAAAATTGTCTTAAAACATGAGCCGTTGTTAATGTTGTTTGTAAGGTCTAGTTGTACTTGTGACCAACTAAGTTTGGTTTGAAACAGTACCCTAAATATGCTGCCACATATGATGGGGTGTAGAAGCAAGTTTGCGGAAAGAAGAGGAATCTATGGAAAATAGTTCGATTGCACATACTTACTTAGTTCCCTTAATTGTATATATCACTTGTTACACACTGAGGATTATTAACTATGAACTAAAAGCAAGCATTGAATAGCTCAATGATCCAGCCTGTGCAGGCCACACCGATTGTCCCCACTGAACAGACTTTACTGGCAGAACTATTGTACCCTTTGAAACACATTAGGGCGAACAAACACACACAGATTCATGTACGTGTTGTCTTGCTCAGTATCTGACTGGATCTTTGGGCCAGACATCATCCATGGGTTTCCGTTCATATAGTGGTTATTTGATCTCCATCCAACGTAAACTGTTGGAATAATCACAACTGTCTGAATTCAAAATACACACCAGTCACGAATAATATGAGTAGTCCATTTGGGAAGTAAACCGAAAAATTTCTTCTCTAGGCGCAGGGCACAAATTGTTTCCAGAAAGCATTGACCTGTCGCATGGGTTTAACGTCTGATGGTTCGTTAAACAGAACCCTCCGAGCGTGTAGATTCACAGTTTCATTCACATTCCAAAAGTTGTGAACAGGTTTGTGAAAAGAATCGACCAATTAAGCCAAACGGTGATCGGTCAATGCAAGTAATAGTAAGTACCCCGAATTGATTCTTCAGTGCTCTTGATCGATACTTTAATGTAATTGACGTGTTGGTATTTAAGTTTATAAAACTAACGCACAGCTGTCCCATAAAAGCGTGACCAGAGTTCAGATCTTGATCACGACAATGATATACGCTACTGACAAGCTCTATTAAGAACGAAACTCGAGTCTAGTGTTCTTTTTTGAAAGTGGCTGACTGAAAAGCCTGTAGGAACATGGAAGGTGAGGCCAATTATTTATGACATTTAGGTTATAGTAATCCTGCTATTTGTTAATAAATTCCTTTGGTACATGCCTTTATATTGCCCATTGCTCCCTTGTAATTTTCTCCGGTCTTCACAAAGCTGTTTGTTGTAATGCGATATGTAAAAGAATATATTTAACGATCATAGCGTTAGAAGTTGATGTGTTAACAATAAACGTTAAGGTCGTCCATAGTTAGCTGTTAGGTCAGTTTTCCGCACGCTGTTCTGCCAAAGGAACTGTTTAGTCAAATTCGGGTGTATGGTAAACCGATCGCCATGATTATCGCAAGTCCTGAAATGGTTGGAAAACAATCACATGTTCCGTTAACATGCCTTTTATGGCCTACATTTGTGCTCTATTCCCGTCCCCCACGACTTTTTAACTCGTGCACCAGTGGTTTTTGACTAATTCACCATCTGACACATAGTTCGCCACTATCTCAAGATCATGAAAAGTGATATGGTAAGTTACTACTTATTTCAAAATTTTGCCAAATTTGGAATTCGTTACTGTGTGTGTTTTGTCACCTGACAGTCAGTGGCGAGCATCGAAGTGGCTTATGCTCAATTAATGAGTTTGTTTTACCTAGTATGGTGTACATGCCTGTGCTCTTTGGACTACAGTTTGCCTAGTTGTGTAACACGATTAGTTAC
Source organism: Paragonimus skrjabini miyazakii (assembly GCA_014338405.1). Taxonomy (NCBI): domain Eukaryota; kingdom Metazoa; phylum Platyhelminthes; class Trematoda; order Plagiorchiida; family Troglotrematidae; genus Paragonimus; species Paragonimus skrjabini miyazakii. Next base: position 56,036 of record JTDE01002190.1, on the reverse strand, counting down.
CTATTGATATGTGAGCAAGTGAAATGATCTCAAGTCGGTAGTGGACAAATAGTTTGGTTTGTCAAACGACCCAGTGAACATGGAACAAATAAGTCGACATTAATTTTACGATGATTAGATAAATGAGTTGGAAAAACAACTCCTGTTCTTCACTTTGTACAGTGAAGACTTGAACACCTATAGCTTAAACAACCAGATAAACAAAAGTAGCACGAACGTTCGTTATGAGACGAAGCAGCAATTTGTCTCATTCAAGCGGAATGAAAGCCTGAACAGTGAAGCGAATGTAAAGTTGTGTTAAACAGAAGCAAGTGTACATAGAACGTAATGTTCGGAGTATATCGTAAACAGCTTGCTTAAAGGAACGATAAATATACTACTAACCTCCCATTCAGACCGAATATAGGGCGTTCGATAAGTTATGAACAAGATCAGTCTTCGTCTTTAACTCCAAAAAACTGGTGACCACAAAAAGACAATCACATAATGTACGCATTAATGAAAAAAATCCAATGAGTTTGCATCTCAACTTGACGAAAAAACTTCCTTGCAGTTGCGGATGACGTATGCGACCCGAGGCATGCCACCATACTGTGATGAAGTCAGTATTGAGTCAACTTTTGAAAGCAAGCTAAAGTGTAGAACTAGAAACGGTACCTCTTCCACGATTTTCAGGCAGTATTTCCTGACAGACACTGAATGTGCTGACGAGACCTAACCTGATTGACAGACATCACTACAAACAACGCATATCTTTAAGGGTGAAACCTACCATCATGAACTCCTCAACTGCTGGGAAATCTGAAAAACGACGTCTCTTGGAGCTTAGGAAACCCATAAAATGATATGCACGACAAGAAGTGTATTTGGGTCATGTCTCCAATTTCGACAAGACAATTGCAGCTCAGACTAAGAAACTTCTCTACATAATCGATAATTACCTGGCCATTACAGAAAAAGGGAATGTACCTTCCAATACCCAGTTTATATAAATAGGTGTGGCTTGTTCACCTAAATGATATTGCTTTCGGCAAACGTGCGAGCTACATTGAGGGAGAACTATTTGGACGTGACAATACTTATCAAAGACGTACCAGGCAAAGAAATACCATTGTTTGGTTACAACCTACGTTTTATCAGCACACAGAACAGCAAAATATCCGATACAAATTGACGCAGTTATCAGTCATCACCAAGAACAAAATCCCCCACGTGACACGGTATACACGTTCAGATTACATATTACTCACTAATATGATCAATAGCCCATTAAAATTAGCTGATACAGATGAACTTCGCCATGCGCAACTGAAAGTTCAACTAGTCTTGATTAACCAGAGTGATATTGTGGTTTTTAGATGAACCGCAGAACCAACCGAGATAAATTGTGTTCAAGACATGCAGCTGCTGATAAATTGTGATAGAAACTTCCCAACAATATCAAGTCACTTGCTTCAACTTAACTGAGAAGTCCTGATCACAGGATTACCGACTGAAGTGAAAATAGTGATCACATTTATATTACGTTCGAACATATGAAACAGTCACACATCGGTGCGCATCCTAGTGTTGCGACCGCCAAAGACGTTTGGTTGTTAAAACATCGGACCACGAACACGTACACTCAGTTGCACGGCTGACGTGCATTCACATACAGTGGGTACGTTGTCATTGGTCCTGGTGGCACTCCTCCCACAGCGCGTACACATTATTCCGACAGTCGCTTCTAGTGACTCGTCTTCCTGGCGTTAAGGCTTTCTCTTTAGTTCCTGAATGTCGCTTGTGATTAGTATATTATTCACAAACGAA
>JTDE01002190.1:32681-54127 GCA_014338405.1 Paragonimus skrjabini miyazakii | reverse complement strand
AGTTGATGGGATGCAGCTAGGTTATGCACTGAAACTGGAACGACAGGGAGTTAGAAGACAGACAGCCACAGAACCCATTTGGCATCCTTCATGTAAAGAAAAATACACACAGGCTAATTGGATTCAACGTGACTATGACACACAAGTTCCTATGCCGGAGATGAGAAAGAACAAGATCGTGGAAAGTAGGCACAAACGGGAAATTTGGCGAAATCTTGATAGATGACACGGGATCGAGCTGAATGAAGGTAGAATGTGAGAATGAATGGCGGCGTGCAACACGATAGACATCCACTTGGTCATTCTGTAGACAAGTCAAAGTTAAACAAAGTCTGATAATATGTGGAATAAGTATACGTGAAAATGACATCATCACCTGGGGATTTTTGGTGCAATCATAGAAAACATTTTAGGAATTCAACCGATGACATAATTAAATACCAGATTACGAACATAAGAGTTTTGTGGAAAAGCAGGAAGCTGAAAGAAACGAAACGTACTCACAGCACATAGAAAACTGAACAAAAAAACAACTACGGAAGATTCGTCTATACATTTGTACTGATTATTGTGCTGTATTGTAGACCACTGTCAAGACAAACGACAGGTCGATCCACAGTATCTACGGGTATGACTCAAAGCTCGATTATGACCTAACTGATCAAGAATAAATTAAATAACGAAACAGTGCGAACACTTTCAATATTTTTTCAGTATTTAAATTAGGAATGAACAGTCAGAGATTGTAATCCACATAAATTAACCATAACGCATTGTTTGCAATCACCGAGTAGCCAGCACGTGCACATTTTGTGTTCAATTTACGCTACTCGTGTAAGAAAAAGTAGCAAAAATGGCAGATATGTTTATGATCGAAAATCACTGACGATCGCCGTACCCATACATTGTTTCTAAATGAAACATTACAACTATGTGCTTCCAAATATCACTGCTCTGTTTACACGTAAGGAATACCAACTTTAGCGAACCTAATATAACCGTTCCTTCGAAATTTGTCACGAATCTGGCAGCTAATCAAATCGCTTATTCAAAACAGGTTGATTGGACAGACAGAAGGAGTGAAACTATCCGCATTAGTCTACTGTTCGCTGCAGCGTTTCCCTGCCATGGTTGCAAACTGAAAAACAAGTTGACGACCCAAACAAGTCATTATTAGATTGTACGAATTAAGGGGTTCAAAGTGTGGAACAGTCAGAGTGCTCATTGTACACGCTATCATGTAAAAGTATATCCGCCCATGGAGAACATAAACTAAAATGAAACAAGTACTATATATATATATATATATATATATATATATATATATATATATATATATATATATGTCACTGAACCAATCACAAGAACGCGTGTTCGTAAAACAATGCAACAACCAATCACTGCGGCGGAAATTAAGTTAGACGTACAGCACCAGTCACTTTTGTTGATAATTTAAAGGATTCTGAGTCATGGTACCCGCTGTAGCACAGCGAGAAACGGAAATTGAATCATAGTTCGATAAGGTTTATCTGTGGTTGTGCTGTTTGTAATGATGCCACAACACGCATACTGACTTATTACACAGAATCCCTTATGCGACAACCACGACAAACACTAAATAGTCAGAAGTAGGTTAACCGAAGTTGGTCGCAACTTTCGGTTTTAAAGAAGTAATTCCACTTGGCATATGGAACATGCGCGTGCACACTTTACACCAATGTAAGAAGTATGCATCTCGGAAAAATTGAAAGCATTAACTACAATTAATTCAATGGATATAACATGACCTCCATGACGGTAGGGCATCAGTGTCAAACACGTGTATCTTGCTGTTGATGACTAGCTATCAGATTCATCTAAATTGAAGGGTAGTAAACCAATGAAGTCGAGCACGGGATATTCAATCACACGGATAGTCATGTGAAATGGATAGGAATCCTGTGGATCAGTTCATCAACTCAAATAGTGCACAGAAACGAAGTTAACAACAATGTCAATGAACGGTTAGTTGAAGCCCATGTGGTTCTGTTCATTTGAGGCAGTGAGGCAGACTGCACGTAACACCAAAAACCGTAAAACAGCGAGCCAAAATGATGCATACAATCTCGTGTTTTTTCTGAACCACAATTTGGTCGGGAAAGTCTAAAATGAAATAAGCTCGTTTGTATTGGCCTCCTCGTAACTCCGTGAAAGTTATCATGAAACGAGCAACAACGAAAAATCAACACGCACCCACAACTGATCTCTGAACAGCTGTAGATTATAAATGAAGCATGGTACTACGAATTTGAAGGTAGCTGATTGTCTACGAGAGGAACAAGACATTTTTGATCAAAACTTTTGTGATTTATTCACATCATTTTCGATTTCAACGGGAAGCATTAGACTCAGGACTGAGAGTTGAATCCCGACCCTTGCGTTCATGTTGCCCACCACACCAGACCTCCCATCAAACACTTCCGAACTATTGCAGAGAAAGTTACACCTGAATAATGCATATGGATATGTATTGCATGAACCCAAAACGTTCCGGAACACTTTTACGAAACTGGTGAATATTTGATTTCACATCAGGAATATTCGTAACGTGATTACATTCATTTTTAACACTTTCCATACGATTGCGCATTGTTGATATTTTACCTAGTGTGAACTGCTAGTTGCCGATTTGCCATACTTGTTTTTACGCATATCAAGTGGTTTAGTCTACTATCTTTACATCCGTTTGCTTACGTTGTCAGTACAGTTCGAAAGATTGCACTGCTGGGTCGTGTTTTTGGTTTAACAGGCTCAACGATTTCGTGTGTCAAAACAAACAAACACACTTTTAACGGATTCGTAAAACAAAAATTCCGACTATAAGAAAAGAACACTTTGGTAACGAAACTATCCCACACAACAAGAACTCGAAAGAAACCTGGAGAGCAGGGAACGATAAGACATTCGAAGATCCCCTGGTCATGCAAGTGTGCGATTTGAGCTAGACAAGTGAATACAAATAGATAGAAGCAAACAAACAAACATTAACGGAACGGATATGAACACGACAGAATGGTGACAGTGAATCACCAACAAGAGAAAATTCATATAATCTGAGAAGTAGGCTGGGTCGGAATGCGAAAATGCATACACATTACTGTTTCAACGGTTCAAGTTTTGCGGACAGATCATTTTCGTGTGCCTCCTTGGATTCGAAAGGGGTCTGCTCGGGACTGTTCAACTTTATGCGATCGCCTGGTTGACCGCACACAAGTGGCAGACCGATTATGAGAACCAGAGGAACGACGTGCCCGAGAAAACGCATTTGGCTGTCAACGGGAGAATGTGAAAAAGCATGCGGAGATTGTACTCTGAATCGGCTGAGCTAAAAGTTGATGTGATCCCACGGATAGACTACATTTACACTGGCGTAAGGTGCGAGGTAGGCAGATGAAATCGTTCAAAGAATGGTTGGCCACTGTAAGTCGGATGCGTTTCCCGGGCTGGGGACCTCGCGACTCACAGAATCGGTGGCTGGATACGTTAGGTGAGATGGCATCTAATCGAACTCGGTGGCGTGAATGTTGTCGTTGTTTGTCCGAGTGAGTGCATTTAATGACGCGGGGCAGTGAAAGCTGATGACACCTTACTTTCACTTATAGCTCGGTTATTTGTCTGCAAGGTGTTGGCACCTTGATGTTGTATGTCTGATTATAGACGTAGCTATTTTTAGTGGTTAGGTTCCGTCCCATTTTCCTTTTTTCTCTCCTCTCTTCCTATACAGGGTTTGTTTTTTCCCCCTCGTGGCTGTGTGGCAATTAAGCATCAGTGTGAACCACTGATGTATTGTTGTTTATGATGATGATGATGATGATGATTTACACAAGGTGACAAAAAATGGTTAGTGCAGTACAATGACCCTCTCTTCAACAGAAAACACACACGAGATGGGGCGTTAATTCGCTAGAATTCTGTGAAGGAAACCGCCAACGAGGATGTTGACGTGATTTATCTATTCGACATGGTACTTGCCCCCATCTTCTCCTTCTACGGTTTTACGACGTTTCTCTTTCCGGTATGAGTTCCCAAATATAACTGAGTAGAAAGATACACAAATAAAGAATTGCCTACATAGCCCTGTAATGGAGTAAACCGAATGTGCTGGATTCACTTTCCTGGCACTTGAACAATCATTGTTTCCTGGATGAGTCTTCGATCGACTTGCAGACCAGACTCGAGAAAAAGAGTATGTCACGTTTGTCCTGATTGATCGCGGTTATCGATTCCAGTGCGTGAATCGCATACATTAAATAGTTAGCCTAGGTTAGTCGATTGTGTTATCGCTACACAAAGTTAAAAAAAGGCAATGGTTCAGTTGATAACAACAACATACAAGCACATGGTTAAGCGTAGCGAGCAATACTTAGATTGGCCTCCTCAGAACAAAGGCGAAAAATTCATGATTATCCGCACAGTGACTGTTGATATATTCGGGGCAGCGCGCTCTCCTGTTGAACGGATTTTACCTTACGGGGATCACTGCACGTGTCTTACGTCAAAAACGAATGCAACGTTCAGGGTTGACAGCGATGATGATATAACAGAAATATAGATCATTTCGTTTGTCTAGATAATCCAAAGCATCAGCAGCTGAGTTTCAAAGGTAAAAATAGCACTGTTAAAACAAAATATTCTTAGCAGTAGAAGAGAAGCTTACGGAACAAAATGGGGGTTACCAACATATTTGAGAGATCTGTCCTACTTCGGAGGAATACAGTTGTATTACTAAAGATCGACGACTTTGAATAACCGTACAAAGCGTAACAAAACTCCAGCCCCCCGTCAATGGTTGATTCTAGTCAGTTTACCCACTGTCAATTAAGCTTAACATTGGATGCTTCTGCCTCTCTTTCATTTCATTCTGTTATCGCCTGATGAAGAATCAAGAGCCGTTCGCATATGTTTCTTGGACTACAGCGATGTGTTTAGAAGTGTTTGCAGATCGACGTTACTTCAGACTCCCAAAGAATCTGGAAGTCAAATTTAAACTATCGAGCTTTTATATGATTGCCTCATAAATCGAAGTCAGTTTACACAATTCGGTGGTCAAGCTTCGTCGTCACGCATTACTGACTCTGGAGTTCTCCAAGACGTCGTTCTCTCCCCTTTTTAATTTTCACTTTATATCGCATCCATGTCAACAGACAATCATATATTTGTAATTAAACATGTAGACGACGTGTTAGTGAATACTAAACACCCAACTAATTTCTTTTTTTTTTCCTGCCTAACGCACAGTTTATTCGAGCTGACAAGTTGGCCAGAGTTCCACAGTTTATCTCTTAACACATTTTGTTTTCACTCATAAAAAGGAACGAGGATGAGAAACTATCTAATACATACTCCTTCTTCATATAAGTGATGGACCTTTCTCTCAATTGCCTTTTGGTAAATATCGAGGAATTACTTGGAATGAGATGACCTAATCACTTTATGGTATGGAGGTTTTTATCAAAGCCTGAAAGTTCTCGCTTTATGTTCCGGGCTTAACTTCTCTTTTCATTCTTCACTACTTAATTAGCCTACTTATTAAGGCCTGTGTAACTCCAAATTGGATATAGTGTTCACCTGCTGTTATCCCTGATCTGTTGCCAACCCCAAACAGTAGACAGGTTTTAGCGCACGAAAAAAAAGAAGATATAGTAGCTAAGGAATGTTCCAAGTCTACTCTTTACAACCATTACCGATACAAACCAATCTAAGTGATTCACAATGACCATCATATATAACATGTAAGTAAAATGTGTATTGTTGATAAGCAATATGCAAACCTTCATAACGAGAATTGACGTTGACACGTTGTGACAACTTGGAGTGGGGAGAGGGGCTCGATGACCTACTGGGCTAAACTGGACGGTGTGACGATCACACCAACAGAGTCAATCATGTCAGGCAGGCCAACAAAAGTCTCCTGATCCCCTAGGTAGGGAGTTAGAAGTAGGTTGGCATTGTACCCGGGGGAAAAAACTAGTTCTAGAACAGTACCACATATACATTGCCGTCCGCTTCAATTTTTGGAACTTTAGTTCTCCTGCATAAGTCTAGGCGTCTCAACCCGCATACAACCATGAATATTCACAACACCAATACTTTCATACTATGCTAATCACTCAGTTAGCACCAACTGATTCCAGCTATCTGGCGACGAAACTTTCTAACCATTCTACCATTGAAAACGTTACTGCAATTGCAAGTAAACGGACAGATGTTTGAAACAGAATAGTTATTTGAAATAAAAACGCCATTGTGGAGCTTTTACCCACAGGACGGACGACTAACAACGGAATCGATAATATAACAAAAAAACGTTTTGAACAATAGCATGACAGTCAGGCGGGGAGACAGGAAATACCCTCAGGCTCATTAAAAGCTGAAAATGTATGTATGCACACACATGATACTACATACACAAACGGTTCATATCTCACGTAACTGGAAACGCCCAACAAAATGACTGAAAACAGCAATGTGCAAGGTTAACCCAAGCAATGAATTGGCTTAGTCACATGAAGTGTGTGAATTGTAGGTTCATTTTTCTCGATACCACTATTCTGGATATCAGAGGCAGAAGGACCACTTACCGCCAAAAGCGAAGCACTGGGAGAGTCTTCTGCAGCAGAAATGCAACGCCCAAATAGTTCAGACAGAACATAGCGCATATATGCGTGAGAATATCGTAAAGAAAATGAACGGCTGACGAGCCCAGGAAATACGGTCGCAGATATCGACGGCAGATTCTGTTGAAGAAAAACAGAAGGGAGGGCTGAAGTGATCAAAATGGAAATGTCAACAGAAAATAACGACGGTCAGTGATAAGCTAGCTCGCACAACAGTCATAAAAATAGACAAAGCTCGAATAGAGTAATGGATACCAGATATACAAGATCAGTAACAAAGATGATGCCGTCATTATACCGAAAACCTTATTTTTCAACAACACTGTAACAAGAGAGATTAGGTGCGTACAACCAAAGCAGTGCTAATCAAACATTGAGACGCAAGTCCAAAATGGGGTCGAATCCATCATAGTTAGACAAGAGAATTCGCAGGTAACAGCAATCGATTTGTCTTGTGTTGCTGATTAAAACCGACAAATCATGCAGACATTGAACCAAAAAATGGAATTCAGTGCTCCTATGTAACACCAAATGAATTGTGCCCGATCACAGAAGTATTCAGGTGGACGGTAGGTCAAATGCCAGCATATTGCCTAGACTAGATGTTAAGAAAAACCAATGCGGACTGTGCGGACGCCTCGGCACCACGTCTTCCCGACGTTCATATCAACCAGTGGTTCAGCCAATCAGGAAAGACAACGATCCGAATAGTAGCTAAAATGTAGAGGGAAGCTAGGTTAAATACACCAAGACGATGAGGTACCGAAACTGCATATCCAATGCATTCCTGCATGGTAATGAGAGTTGAGCATCAACCATATGCTAGGAGCACTGTGCAGACACTGCGTATCTGCCCAGCTTCAGACGAGCCCTCAGCAACAGCTGGCAAGACCGAGGTCCCAAAATAAAAACAGTAAGCAAGGAATGGGTATCCTTAATACTATTCTGCCCAGTCAGAAATTTGCGATGACCCGGGTATATGAACACAGTGAGAAACATCGGAACCCCAGATGCATGCACGATCAGCTCGTTCCAGGCTTCAGATTGCACAGAAAACTAGTCGTGCCCCACAAGGATGTTACGAGTGCAACGAGACCGCAGACAACCGCATTAAAACTTGGGAAAGCGCAGCTGCCAACAACTGCGTACCAGGGTAGGTAGTAGAAGCAGCCGAATGCGACCCACAGCGGTCAGCAGTGAGATAAGAGGAGGGGGTGCAGGGAGTGCAACAGGTCCAGTCTAAAGTTATTATTACCTGCGGCAGTTCTAAAGAGCTAAACTACACAGCCGCAGCAAACGATACAGTTACAAGCGTACACCATAAATGCAGTCATCAATTGTCCACCGTGATAAGCAAGAGGCCACTTTCCCCTTGTGACAATAAACACCCCCAAACACCATAATATAACGAACGTATTGTCGAACAGAACAAAATTAGGTATATTCATAAGTACGGTTTCCATAGCGAGTTAAACATGTACAATAAACCGTACAGATGGAGTAGATGGAAAACACATGAACTACTCAGCAATAAGATTTTACTTGCTTTGCACAAAATGGTTGAAAACAAAGGTTGCTCTGAGCGCTAGTCAAACGAATTAAACGCATTCGTTACGTCAACAAATCTAAAACCTAACCGGCAAAGACAGTCATTCCCATAAAGAAGGCATATTCAACTTTCTCTTCAAAAGTGCTGTCGAGACTCTGCTAACACAGAACTGACTCCGAATAATAGGGTTGTTAATGCTGTCTACATCGAACTACTTCTGTCCCAACATTACCAAACAATCGGTGTTGCGTCTGACAAGGCGCGTCATATACTATTAACAATATGAATGCAAAGCCTTATGCATTCATTAATCATTCATTCATAACAGTGATGAGCCTGATCATAAGGAGCTGTGGCTCGAAACGCGCTCACCCTAATACTGAAGTGGAATGATCTGGGAGGGAAATGTTAACAGCGGTACTGCGAATGGATAAGCAAGACTGAGCAGAAAAACTGAGCACCAACTTCAAACTAGGGTAAGAAAACAGGCAACTGGGTCAAGCGTAAAATTATGTCAGCGATCGATGTTATTAACCACCATCGGAAACACCACCTGGACCTAAGAGTAACTTGGATTAATGACACAACAACAACCTGACAAGACAAGCGTGCCCCAGATCGACGGTGGAAAAAACAGGACAAAGCAGTTCGCTCAAGAAGTTAATGCCTGCGACTCTGTCAGTAATCCAGCAGAGGTAGGATATATGAGCCAACAGATACTGAACAGTTTCATTTGGTTTAGCTTTGCCGTTCAAATTTAACCGTAAAAACGTACTGGTTCATCGTAGGCACTCAAAAAGATGCAACGAAAGCTGTCCAAATGAAACCATCAACATCGTATGAAACATACATGTAACAAAACCGTCCAGTTGCTTTACGTGTTACATACATTTGCGGATAACAATGCAAGACAAAAGAGTTGGGAACATTGGAATACTTCCAGTCGTCCAAACAACAGCAAACACATCAGGGAATTTCAGTTTCTGGTTGCACGAAGAGGGAGCTGTTAAAGCTAAATTACCCGAGACAAGATACAAACATTTGAGCTGAACTGGTCTTCAATCTTCAAACGTGACATCTGTAAACAGCTTGTACGCGACGTGATTCACATGAGCGAAGGTAACGGAGAGAGAGACTGACAGATGACTCTAATTGATCAAAACACGAATAGAGGAGTGTATGATCACTGATTCGTTGATTTATTTTTTCCGATCAATCGATGGCTAATTATTGGAGAGGACAAGTTGAGGAAACAATAATTTGGCAACTATTCTAGGTGGTGTGAAATTTAAACCGTTCAATCTTATAGATAGAATAGCACGCGTTTGATTGGACGACAAGATCGACTAACATTCAGATGAGCCAACAGATTCACAATTCTTGTTAGACGGTAAAGCATGATCCAGTGTTAGATACATATTACATGAAGTCGATCAAAATCATACCTGCCAGCAACCGTGAGCAGAGCGGCTGAAACAAAGGCCAGATAGAAACCCGAATGAAAACCATGCCAGATAGCCGAGGCGAAAAACACGGCCCAGACCGCATATTGTTTTGGCACGCGATCGTAAATACAGTCACGCAGCCATCGCGTGGTGGCCGTATTCCAGGCGTCTAGTATCGATTTGGTACTACTCCCCATCTAGTTGAGACGAGACAATTTCACAAAATTTACAAAACCTCTAATTACATTCAACGTTATGCATGTGAATATAGTAACACAAATTACAGAACACATGACAAGATAGAAAGTAAACAATTAACCAAGGGGCAGGGACGATGGGACATGGTACAATAATTCGACCGCTACCATGAGAACACAAAAGTGGTGATCACTTGTCAGAGCTTAGCGGATAATAGTTACGTACTTTTGATAAGACCACAAGCAATTCATATCTCGTTTCTACATTACAGTCATCGACAGTAGCACACATAGATTTGACATTAATGTATAGCGGCCATGCAGATCAGAAGAGGTAAAAAGACAAGGAAGGATGGTGCACAACTTATAAAACACCCAATAGTCAGCGACAAAACGTTCACACCCTAAAAACAAAAATTCCAGCTGTAAGTGGGGTAGGATAGATTACTCACAACTCTCATTGCCCCGTCCCATTACCAATAATACTAACATAAAAACTAATTGACTCGGTTAATCGACATCATTTCCAACGCTTCTAGTCACGGATTGCGTGAAGTACAGAGTCACTACTATGAAATATATCGAAATCCGCAATGGTCGATTTACTCAACACCAAGAACGCCATTGGTTCTTTTTACATGTCATTTGCGGTATCAGTAGGGAATGCTCGGTAAAGCAGACGATTAGTTGGCATTCTCAGTGAATGGCCTAAACATCCAAACCTACAAAGGCGTCCATAAATGGTGGACGGCTGAACTCGTACGATCCTCGTTTTCAAACAACCGCTTACTACTCGTAATGTTACTTAAAAGTATGTGCATGCATGATAAACGCGACTGAACCGGAGCATCTATGGTTGAATATAGAAAGTTGAAAAGACAAGCTAGTAGTGGTATACTGCACGATCTTTGTTCGAACTGATTTCGTTGCATCTTATCAAGTACATACTGCATAAATGAAAATTACAAAATATGCATAAAATTGTGACTTGCAGAGAATGTTCTGTCCGGGTATGAGGAAAAGAAGAAATTCACTAACACTACCAAAGTAGTGCTAATTTAATAAACAGGTCCTTTTGCATACACAATGGCGGCTTCAGAAGTTTAATAGCAATTGCCTCGGCAAAGTGTAGTAAGCGTTTATTCCGATGCGTGAAAATGACTGAGAATGCCGACTGATTGCCAGTCTCGTGATTTGTATCAAGCACATGACGCGCGATAGACGAAGCCGGTGTCTTGTGTAAATGACCTTTGGCCTCATTCGCACAAGTTCCAACGGATTGGTTGTCGCGGTTGCACACCCACTTAGGCAAATGCTCTGCCATCCTGACTTTCAGCTGCCTCTCCGTCACTCCGATGTAGGTGGAACTGCACCCACACGAAGATTGGTACACACAGTGCGACATGAGGGGGAGAGGTAGGCGGTCCTTGATGGTGGGCGTTTGCATTTTGATGGTGTCAAAACTGAGAACTACTTTAGCCGCGTAGAAAACTCGTTTAACGGCGGAAACTAACCGACCTTTCAATAGTGAACAGACATCATCGCCCTTAAAAGGAAGCTTTCAGTTCAGCTAAATGGAGGGGTTGGCTGTTGATCCGTGGTTTGCTGAATCGTCTTATAAACCACTGTGGATAGCCGTTTGCCTTCAATGTGTCTTCAAGACGATGGTACTCTTCGTCAATTGTATCAGCTGTGCAAATTTTTCTAGCTCGATCGAATGGGGGTCCTCACTAAACCCCGTTTGTGCTAAACTGAAACAAAGCTATCATATCGCAAGTACTGCCCTGTCCATGTAGACTTTCGGTAAACCGACCGTCTTACGGTGCCATCAGCTCTGCGTTGGATCAATACATCTGAAAACGGCAGACAGTTATCGTTTTCTAATTCCATCGTAAATCGTAGGTTCACGTGACTACTATTCAGTTATTTCACTAGCGTATTAATCTGTTGTTTACTGTCAGCGAACACCATAATGTCGTCCACATATCTGCGATAAACCACGCTCGCTGCGATATGTTGATCCATTTTGCACTCTATATAGGCAACGAAAATGTCTGCAAGGATTGGACCTAGAGGACTTCCCATAGCCACTCCATCGATCTGTGTGAAACTCCTCTTCTGAAATTTGAACTGAACATCTGTTGTACACAGTTAAAGTAGGTGTTCTAGTTCAGACAGCGGGATAAGAAGTGATATTCTGTTAGAACTTATGTAATCACATGAAAACCGCACAGTTTCATTTACGGGCACATTAGTGAACAATGATTCAATATCCAGCGAGGCCAACAGCTTTCCGCTAATGTTAACTTCGATAACACGTCAACCAATTCGAAGCTGTCCTTCAAAATATATTTGCCTAGAGACCGTCTAACCGGTTCCAGCCTGGATAGAACATTCTCTGTAAGTCACAATTTTATGCATATTTTGTAATTTTCATTTCTGCAGTATGTACTTGATAAGATGCAGCGAAATCAGTTTGAACAAAGATCGTTTCGGATAGTTGTGAACAGTGGTGGTGTTGTTCGTAGCTCGGGTTGATGGTTTTGGTATTGGTATGTTCGCCGAGCTTGGCATTTAGGTTGCAAACGTTTCATCACCAAGCGAGGTGACATCATCAGTGCGTAATCGTTTTAGCGTATAGTTTTTTGAGCGTGGAGATTGGTGAAGTTCGATGGATGCCTGCTCTTATATAGCAGAGTGAGTTGATCTTCTGACGTGAATTCTGGTTGATCGCTCTCTGTCGTTTTTGACCTTTGACCTGATCTACCATTGGCTGATTCTTGTTGCAGTTGAACTTTGACCTGCTGCCTGATTGGCTATTTCTTGCAGTTCTTGAGTCTTTGGTCTGCAGTTTGACTGGGTGTTCCCTGTTGCTGTCTAACTCTGACCTCGAATCTGATTGGCTGGTCCGTGTAAATTGACTGAGTGAGTCCTTTCTTCGTTTTGAAGACTCCGTCCGATTTTGGTCTGATCTGTTCAAGTTGTTCCGTTTGGGTTTACCGCAATTTGGACTTGTTGGTGCCTGCATCTCTTCAAATCCTTGGTTCGCATTGGCCCATAGACTTTGTCCAGCTCGATGTTTGTTTATTGGTCCGGCTGATGAATACCAGGCTTCGAGAAATTCTCTTGCATGTCTGGTGTTTGCTTGCGTAAGGACTTCAGCGGTATTCGTGCAGTATACCACTACTAGCTTGTCTTTTCAAGTTCATTTCGGGGAAAGCTTGTTTCAGAATATAGAAAGGTTACTCAAGTACAAGACTCTGGGCACCTGGATTTCTCAAACGTAAAATGGAAATTCCACCACGTTGTCACCTTATATGAGCGTTACCTCAAGATTCAGCAGTTGACGAAGACCGCCTTATTCCTAGATATAAGGGATGTTGATTCCAAAATACACGATTCGGCCAACAACAATCTTGCATGTCGAGACTGTAAGGCGTATTCAGAAACATTCGTTAGAGAGCAGAACAGTGTCATAATGTCGTCTATTCTACTTGATAATTTTACTGTCGGCACAGCTATCATCAGACAGTATTTAACATTGGCAATGAGGCAGCACCATTATTTCCCTCATGGGAAAAAAGCAACAGCGTAGAATTACGCCGTGAGGAATCTGCCAGATAGACTTGCACTTGCAGTAATGGAGAACAGAGCGCCCATTGTATGTGCGTATGCTTATTCAAAACCGCTTCGCATTTAAGACAATCTGAAGGCTCAAATCCTGTTGAAACTCTCAGTTTTCACAAATGGGTCTCTGTTTGTTTAAAAAAAATCCGCCAAACTAGTCATCGGAAGATCAAACTGTGGGTCGATACATTGAATCGTGAGTGCCACGTTATTCATGAAGAACGACGGTTGTTGGTCGGCGGTCTGAATTTGGCGAGTGGTAACTATTTAGTGCGAAAATATTTATCATGAACACAAACTTGTCGACATCTCCCGAGTGTCTACTATCGGTAGACCAGTATGTTGACAAAGTACAACAGACACGAATACTCCGATTCTACCGAAGTCATATGACTTTTTTTCGTTCCTTCATTGGAAATAACTATAATCCATTCACACCAGCTCAGAGGGACGTACTCGGTCGTCTACGCTGGTTGAAACATCATCCTATTTCCCATTTGCAGCATATTGTCCGACAACTTCTGCACTGCAAACAATTAGTGTCCACGCGGCATACATACGAATTGACGAGTTTTATTTGAACAACACATTCATTGTATGGAAAGAGATAGTACTAATCCAAACCAGCAAAGCAAATAGAAATTGACACAAAAAATTACTCACCTCAATGGCTAGAAAATAAATATTTGTGGCAAAACGATATTCTGGCTGGCCCTGAGAATCGAATCCGGAAAAGCCGAATCCAGCCGAAAGATTGGCCACGCAACCTTATTAGGAAGAAAGTATACAAGAAACCAAGTTTATTATTACTGATGAGTAGTGGAGGATTTGGTTAATTTCAAGTTCAACATCACCCACAATTGACCGAGACGAACGGGCAACCTGATCATTACTCACAAGCGAAAGTGGTTGTGTTCACATATGATAATTCAGTCGTGCTTAATGTGAGGTCAATGGCACAGTGGTAAACACAGTTGCCTCATGAACAGCGTGACCGTGGTTCAAGTCCCGGCAGTGGCGATGATATGCACTACTGACGAGCTCTAATGAGAGCGAAACTCAAGTTTATTATATTGCATAGATAGTGCAATCCCACAAAGTCAGATACTCACAGCGTGACGTGGAAGGTGTGCTGATCACCGATAGCCAAGAGCAAAGTGTTCGAACAAACACTAATCACAAAATAAGAGAAGACTTAATAGTTGTTAAACTACCGTATCTGTGCTGTTTGTATGAAACTGAGTCTTCAATTAAAGCACATCTGCTGCCCAAAACAACGGACAAAAGAATTCCGCGTCTCCCTACTTTAACAACCTGCTGACTCGAATTTCTAAACTGTTGCACTTCCCTTTCTTGTGTGTTGAGTGTTTTCAACCTACGAGAAAAAGGGGTCAAAAATCAATTAACGAAAGTGAATCACACACTCTTTTGCAACCTCGGAAAAGGCTGGGGTGAGTGGTACGGATGCGGCTCGACTAAGTCGAAATACCTAACCACAACATCATAACTGATCACTGGGACCAGCCGTTTGCAAGAAAAAAGCCGCTCCGTTTGGTGATGAACTCTGTGAACATAAGCACTCTGTTTCAATAACCTTCTGACCCAGATGCACAAAAAACGAACAAAGGTCGAAAAGTGCGTGCATTCGTCCATTCACTATCTACAGCTTGCGTCGCCCTCAATGACTCGTCGTTTTACTGGCTTAATGCGCCACGTGACTCGAAGCATAAATGATATTGGAGAGGACGCATGGAATGAGCATGTCAAGTATGGCAGATTGCGGTTAAGCAATTCGGTTAAAGGTAGCCACAATCAATACATTAAAAATGTGACGATTGACTGCAACGAAGCAGATCTGCGAAACAAGACAACAGATCTTTGTAACCTTGAATGTATCGAGGTCAACCAGTTGAAAACAGCCAGTATGAGTTGCCTCAACAAAAGAGGGGCCACAAGGAGGAGCCTGGTAGCAAATATCAGACAAAAACTATTGCTGTAAATCCATGGCGGCTTCTGAACAGTATCGGTATCAAAATCGGTCATGACATAAAAATTCGTACGTACACTCAATACGTGCGAATTTTTAATGACTCTTTCGAGTGTGACTTTCAAACACACCATTTCGACAAAATACCTTAAATTGAGCTATGGAATGTTGTCTGGTGCCGTTCCCACTTAAGCAATCACATGACCCGTTGTGACCAAAAGGGACGCTTGGCTTTGAATGTTGGTTATTGCTAGACATCCACTACAAAGTGTGTAAAAACACAAACACCATTTTATACGACTGACGTGTATGCACATCCTTGGCAGTAGTACGACCTTCTCTCTGCTAACAAGTTTTGTACACTGCATATACATGTTTTCAATAGTTGATACCAGGTCTCAGTCTTCTCGGTCTTGAGGGCTGCTCTTTAGTCTCTGTGCGTTCGAGTTGTACTATACTACTGACAGACGAAGTTACCTGTTATGCAATAGACCCGAAAAGCGGGTTTTTGAAGAAAAAAGTCTAAGAAACGAATGCATATCCGGAAAATTACAGGGGACATAATTCGTAGTAATCTGAGTGATAGCGACTCTAATCCTGTATGACTGTCGTGTGATCGGATAGAGGAGGAAACACGGTTACCGGTTCGGCACACGCTGAAATCCTGCAGCCACAAGGATACCTATTGTAGCGAAAAGGCGTCCAGTAAAACACAATCTTTATTGCCCAACTCGCTAGTTCACATGATTCGCGCGCGCTCGCGTTTATGAGTCAGCATTCCAGACCACAACACTCCCAGGTTTCCGTTCACGCGCCGTGTGCACTTCTACCCGGTTTAGGTGTGTGATTGGCGCCTTCTACCCGGGAGTTTTCTGCCTGCTATTCCTCGTCCGTTGATCCGATTTCCTTGAGCGATAGCTTGTCCGATCGCTCGTGCTGTCCTCTGTCTGTCTACTGTAGGTTTTGAACGTACTCTACAGCTGTGTCGATATATTCCCGAGAGTGTTGGAATAATCACGCCTTCAATTTGGTCATTCATTCTATTTCGGCTGCCACGTCTCGCCCGCTGGTCCGATCCGGTCGAGTGATGACTCATCCGGCCGCCCACGCCGTTCTCCATCCGCTCACCGTGTGTTTTTGAACGCACCTGCCCCCTGTGTTGGAGTATTCCGCCGAGAGTTGGAATGCTCGCATTTCCTGACTGACAGTCCCCCACACTATTACCAATTACCTTTGTTGCGTAATTTTGGATGTTACGGAAAGACAATGCTCTTATCCAGTGCTACCGCTTGGTGCAGCAACTCAATAATTGTCATATAACCTCAATGTTTACAGCCAACCAGATCATTAGAACTGAATTATATCGTCTGGGACGAATGATGAACAGAATGGGGAGTTCGTATTTCCCCAGAGACCTGTATTGCATCGTCTAATGATTGCATCAACAGTTCTAGTCAGTGATCGCGTACACTGGATCCAAAACCACTAACTTTATCCACTAAGATGGAGATCAATAAAACATGATTGAGTTTGTGTATCTTACACCCTAACTGACTACACAGCATAACATGGCATTCCATTCGATAACAGTCTATTGGAGTCGGTTATAAGCAAATGAACACTTAAGAAGCAGTGTAGGACGAACAACGAAACCTCTAGCAAGCCGAAGTTTAAATAAACTCTCACTAATCAGAATGACAGTTCCTCGTAGTCCTCGGAAAGCAGCTTGGCTTCAAAACAGAGAAAAGTGTTTCGCGCAACTAAATGGTAAGATAGTACTAAAAAACCAATCAATAGTATATTGGGGAGGGTATATACAAACAGCGATTATCCGTTTGTATGAATCACATGTTGTTAGAGAGGACCAACGAGGCTGTTCTTCTAAAGAATAAAATTCCTAGTGTTACAGATGTGTCGTAATGTCCGGCAAAAAATAGACCAGCTCGTACTACAATGGTAATTTGGAACGACCAGTTGTCTTAAAAATGTTAATTACCCGTACAGACGACCTTGAAGCGATAGGCTCAGGTCGAGCTCACACCCACAATTAGCTTGAAAAAACAACGGAATTGTCAGCTGGAATCAGTTTACATAGAGATAACACTAATGCTAAACATGGTCAGAAGTCGCATACGGCATTCAATGTTCGACATTCAACAGTAAGATCATCCAGCTTTCCAATCACCGCTGCACTCGTGATCCATTCGATTCAATCGGAAAAGGTCGTCGTGAAAAGAATGGAACACCTTTAAATTATTCAAAAAGACGACGAGGTCGGTAAGTGAATCCTTCAGACAGACGACTGCCATCTTTAAGAACAAATGTATTCAGATGTAGTAATCAAAAATATGCAATGCTTCCAGGATTGCTGGTGAAGTCGAATATGCATAATGTGTGCACAACACATGGCATGGCCAGAGAACTGTCAGACAGCTAAGATATGCATAAAACCTGACGCTGAAATGTAATATAGAGGCAAATCGACAAACCACTAGACTCATGTAACAGCCCATCGTGTTGACGTCAACACCGACAGGTCCACCGGCTTCAGAGTGGTTCATGCGCAGGCAAGAAAGAAAAACAAACAGAAAAACGTGCAAAACATGCAGAGTTGGATAAGTTATCGAGTTCTGTGAGGTATTGTACACAAAAATGAGTCAAAATAGGTAAGTATGCACAATACCAATACAATAACGTCTCAAGGATTATCTGCCGGGCGCCTATAAATCACACCGCGACTGCAGTAGCAACAACCTCAGACAAACTAGGGGCGACACAGTGTATTGTGGACGGATTCGCCAAAAGTAAAAGATAATTTCGATATGTGCAAACCGCAACCTAGAGATTATTTGAAAAGGCATACACTCTCGACAAAACTAGCAGATCAAGTGCATCGCGATTTTGTTCCTCAGCAAATAACCCATGCACAACCGTCTTGTGGTCACGACAAACACAAACAAGAGTTTTTAAATCTGAAGAAGCAATTTTCACATATGCCTTATAGCTAGCCACTTTCAGCGAGTCTCTAGCGGACGAACGATCACCAGCGCAGTCATGGTCCAGCCTACGATGTCCGTCACCAGCACAACAAATAGAGAGGAGAGTCTGCTGTTATCATCGGAAAGGCAAGGCCACTGGTTAATTGAATAGAACCGCGTTTGGCTACACTAAACAACAGCTTCTCAAGTGTACCTCGACGGTGCCCGTGATTCATCAATCCGTTAAACCTAACATCGCAAGTGAAACTTGACGTTTTTCATCGTATCATCCTCAAAGGACCTCATACTGTCGAACACCCCAGGCGATTACTAGAGAAACTCAAAATCGCCGGAGCGGAATTCGATAACATGCTGCGACTCTGCAGTATTCAATCCCCCAGTAACCCGTGGACCTGTCTTGCGTATGGTACTTATGGAGGCCACTCAATGACTGGCGTTCGTGTGGTGATTACCGTGTCCCCGACAGGTTCCCAATTCCCCACACTCATTATACTTACACCGGACAGCATGGTATGACCATCTTCAGACTTACCACCAAATCCGTGTGGTTCCAGATGAGGTGGCGCAGATTGATATCGTCACTTTGTTTCAACTGTATGCGTTTGTCTACAGATCATTCGGTTTTGGAAGTACAGTTCAATCTTTTCAAACATTTACAGATCACGTCCTTTGTGGTCTGCACTTTGTTTGCCTATACTGATGACATTTTAGTAACGAACGAGGACACACAGCAGCACAAGTCATACTTTCGTGCAACTTTTGGACGCTTGGATCCGTACGGCGTAACCCTAAACCCAAAAAAGTAGGTTGTTTTAGCATGGGCTTCATGGCTTTTTTGGAGTGCCGCATCCATCGTAAGGACAATGAACCTCTACCGGAGAAAATCACTGTCCTCAACGAGTGTCCAACACCGCAGTCCCAGCTTCCTGAGCATTATCAATTACTACTGTCGTTTCATCCTTCACCATTAAGCGCCACTGAACCCTTTCTACGGATTTGTCAAACAATAAATTTAATCTTTTCTTTCACGATTCCAGGCTAACGCCTCCTTTTGCACAAACAAAGACGCATTATCCTAACAGATTGCTTTGACGCACACGAATGTGTGCGAACGTCCAATCGATGCATTCCAGTCGACAGTGTGCGCCGTTCTACAACAGAGCGTGAACGACCGAATCAAGCAATCGCTGTTTTTCTCGTGGAAGCTTAAACTAACGCAAATACGCTGCAGTACCTTCAGTCGCGGGCTATTCGTTATCAAGCTCGCCAATAAACACTTTCGTTACCGACTGGACAGCATGCAGTTTACTGCCTTCACGGGCCACAAATCGCTTAGTTAATCTTTCAACGCCAAGCTCGATCGCTACTACACGATAAATACGATAATCGGACATCTCACAGATAACAGGCAACATATAATGTATCGCGGGAGATAAAAACGCGGTCGTCGATGCTTTTTTACACCGAATCGACATCGTTAATTTGAGGGAATTAGCGCGATCGCTAGAAAGTGATTCAGAACTGAAGCAGTGCCATACATTCTCCTCGCTCAAGCCCCAAGAGATGCTCCTAACCGACTGTGGTGGTGTTAACATGCGATACCACAGTAGATAGTTCACGTTCATTTTCGCAAAGAAATTTCAGATGTGCTGTTTTTAACAGTCTTCGCTGCATGATTCATCCAAGCGTTTGTGTCAATCAGATAACTTTAAACCTCCAGTAGGATACCGCGACAACAGTCACTTAAATAACCGGTGTCCAGTACCAGAAACGTCCGGATTGGTTCGACAACATCGATGTTGTTATTTTGAGTCTGATAGGAAGGAAGAATGAAAAGTCTGTTGTTGCCGTTGTGGACTCAAACAGTGAGGGTATAAGGATATTCTATAGTGTTCATCGTCATCTTGTTGGACAACTTCAGGGAATTACTAAAGACCGGTAAATTGATACGAAGCCATGATGACAACCAGTGACAAGGATCTATATGAATCACTCACTCTGGTTCGTTGGTTCAGTCTACCAGAACTCCAGTGAACGGGGACTGAAATGTAGTACACATAGCCAGAGGATGTCACGCGGATCTCGGGTAAAAACTTTGGCAGCCGAATGAGCCGGACTGTCACTATTGAATGAATGATCATGAATAACTTGTCGGCGCAATCTATCACAGTCCACATGCCATGAGGTAAATGTGAAACAGAAAGCTTGCAGGTGAAGATGGTTCGCCATAGGAACTGTAAAGGCATAGTGACCCAGTTTTGGGACGTGCCCTGCTCCAATCAGTTCATTTCACCTGGGGAGGGGAGGCACTTTCGCAAGAGTTCAGAGACCTATCCGTTGTGCCTGTGCTTGAAGATAAGAGGTGCAATCAAATCATAAAAAGGCAAACAGGCACCGGGAGGGTGAGTAGTGCTAGGATGGTTTCCGTATGAATTCTGTGAAATCGAGTCAATACTGAAGTTTTGAAAGCCAATGTTCCCGAGGAGCATTGTGAATTCCGAACCAGCTGCAGTAAGATAAACATAGTTTGTCACCCACGAGCTGCAGGGAAAATGATATAAATAAAACAAGTTATTGTACGCCATCCTTGTGGATTTTACCACAGCGTTTGAGTGCGTGAGCCACGAAGCATTGTGAACAGATTGGGTGGGTCTGGTCGTCCAGATGAGTTCATTAATTGTTGCAGATGGTAAGAATGACGAAGGTGTAGTAGTGCTAGACGATATCCGATGATTTTCATACTGTCACTGATGAGAAGCAGGAGTGTCCACATTTAACTGCAATACTACCAGTTGTTCCTCAAAGCTTAGATGACCGTGACTACACAGAATCATCATCATAGCGGCCATGAGCCTGACCAAAAGGTGTTGCAGCTGGGGCCGCCGCTCACCGGTGACGTGGAATATCCTAGAAGAAAACGTTACTAAGAAGGGTGAAAATTATTAAAAGAAGACTAAGAGGAAGAACTAGAAATGGTATGGATACA
>JTDE01002189.1:97077-107608 GCA_014338405.1 Paragonimus skrjabini miyazakii | reverse complement strand
GAGAGTAGAAAAAATTAAACGGCGAAATCGAAATCCCTCAGGACGCACGCTGAAAAACTCGAAGTGAGGCGTTTTGTTTGGCATGTAGGCGAGGATGAAGTATCCAGGACGCTCCTTCATCGAGCTAAGAAAGTACGGTATGCGGTCGGGATTGTTGGCTTTTTCTTGTTGAAGAAGCGACCCCAACAAGGCTCGATCTCCACCCTAAATCAAGAAAGTTTAGAACAAACTCAAGTCAGACAAGTGTCAATCGGCAATTGATAAAAACTATGCCAGATCCTAGCCTAGCCTAAGCTCAGCTAACAGTATAGTCTTCGGAAACGGTTCCAGAGACACGATTCTGAAAGACGTTTATAGTATACAGCTAATCCGTTCCAGAAACAGCGATGTGTGGGAACATCTCGCATGTAATGGACCAACAGCTAGTACACGCAGTCTTTATGGCAACCCAAGATCAATGGCACATATAAAAGTTAATTTGTTCACGGATGACGGTGAGTATTAAACGTGAGGTGAAGACCAGTAGCGAGTTGCATTACATCAACCGCCCTTGAACCGGGTAGTGGTTTGCACGTTCAGATATTTTGAAAAGGATCAATATTGGTTCGACCTACCCTTGAATCTCGATAGTAACGGTAGGACATGATATCACGAACCAACGAGACAATCGGCTGAACGTGGCGAGCGACTATTTCATCCAGGTCTTCAAATTCTTCGTCTCCAATAAGTAACAGTCTGCCTAGAGAAAAACTGTTCGTCTTTTCTCTTTCCAAAACGTCGATATGCTGGAGTATGCCATCGTCCACCTTCCAACTAACTGTAAGATGATCGGTACCCTGAAGCGGAAAAACAGCTCATTATGCAAAAAAAAATCAAATACCTTTGAGTAATGTATGCCCCTGCAGACAACATAGTTTATAACACAATGTTGGGAAAACTTATCCAGACGTCCACAGTAGTTTACAAAAACCTGAATGTTTTTACGAAATGTGGAAAACAAGCCCGTTTTCGGTTCATTAACACAGTTATCTAGGCTCGAGGTACTGCGGTGAAAATAAACCAGACGAACTGTTTGTTTCTTGCTACCGTTCAGGGATGGTCCCGTGTTAAGAAACTGTAAGATGGATTTTAAAAAATGGTCCGTTTTTCCCCGCGAATGACGCTTGCTACCTTCACGTCAGCTACGTATAGCGCACAACACTTTTTTAAAGGTACACCAAATCATCAAACTAAATGAATAAGCCGCGGGCAGCCGCACACTCAGTCCTGTCACACTTGGTTAAACACAATCCTCTGTCTCCGGATCTTTCTACTAGACTGACCCAGGTAGGGAAGGTTACACCAAAGGATTATAACGTTCTACTCCAGCCATCGCCGAAGTGACATTCATCTCCACTGATTATATATATAATATATCAGGTCAATCAGTTCATTGTCACGCTGCAATCAAGTACCCACTTGAACTGTGGGTCTTGACAGGCTAACAAGGTGTGGGGTTGGCCATGGCAGATCCAACGCCTGAACAAACAGTATTTTTCATGACTACACTGGGAATTTTCGCGCGATATATATATATATATATATATATATAAAATCAATGGAGATGAATGATGGTCACTTCGGCGATGGCTGGAATAGGAGGTTATAACCAGTATAGCATACAGAACACAACCAGCGTAAATCTCACCTTTGTTCCTGTTACAGTGTATAAGTTAAATCACTTCTATCCACAGTAGGTCAGATATGCGTAGTTGTAAGTATCCTGATGATAATCCAAAACGGAGTCTTTGCCACACTACCTTTTTATGAATAAATCGGACGTCATCGTGCGCTGCACGGGGTCCGAATACATTGCCGACCACAAATTCCCTCATCTCCTTTACAGGCAGGTGCAACCATGTCAGCCGGACTGAAGACCAGTCAAACAAAAAATGTGCACTAACCATCAAAAATACATCCTCGTTAAAAAGTGGCGGTCAGTTGATACATTCGTTGATCATTCTTCCTTACAAATAGTTAATTCAATCAGTGTTTTGTCCACAGGGGAGCACTTTCTTGCTTCTGTTAGCCAACGCTAGATCAAGCCCTTCGCACGACTTGGTATGAAGTTGAAAAACGAGCCGTCGTGTGGGGCACGAAATATCCCCAAGGTCAACCACGTGCGTTCGTAGTTAGTTGGACTGAGTGGCCTGTTGAATGTCCGAAACTAGATGGACGCTACAAGCGTTTGTGGTTCCTGTCTGAAGTTCTAAAGTTCTGCTGCCCATATGCACTTGGATAATCATAGAACGTTTTATCAAGTTCACCCTAATAAAATCGAACATTCACCGAATATGTTCTGATGGAAACTATACCGCGAATAATAAACCAGACCAGACAACGATTAAGGGTATCACAGTGGATACGGCGCGAACAAAGTTAAATCATGAGCTCTGTTGTCATCTACACCCAACCATGACAGTTTCGTCGTACTCAGTGCATATGCAATCCCAGAATAACCGACCGTCAGGAACGTCTTCGTTTAAACTGGAAACCTAGCGTATAGCGTTTATTTTAATGAAATAAAAAGGTGCGTGTGCGAAACCCAGTACAAGAGAATACCATTACCTTTCGGCTTGGACGTATGACTATGGCACCTAGTTCCAGTTCCGGTTCCATAGCAACGAGCTGATCGTAGCTGATATTTTTAAAATAAGGATGGAAGATGACTCGGGATAAATATGGAGTGGCTTTCTCCTTAGCCTTAGCCTTTTCTGCTTCCTCTGACAGCGTGTCTCGCTCTTCAGATTCGTAATCGTAAAATGGATCCGGTCGAGAATGCCACATGTGTCGTTCGTCCTAAAAAAACCAACGGCAGTAATATGGGCATGCGTTAGCGAACGATGACAAGGAACAGAGAGGTTCTCAAAAGAGCTGTGTACGCTGTTACCTGTAGATCGTGATGTTTACAAGTGAGTTCAACATTGAACTTTGTTATGTCAATTTTTACAACGCGGCATTGTAAAATCGATCCGGGGAACGCTCGCTCAAACAGTTTGTCTGCAGGCGGGTCACTGTTTCGTACAGGAATGAATCCGGCAATTCCGTTATCCAATTCCATTCGTAATCCGACCGGCTGACCCGGACACTCGTTGTTATCAAAATGCGACCAAACCTGGGATCAAAAGGCGAGAAATTGTTTAACGTCTAAAATGCATGAGGTGGATGAGAAATGTATGTGTGGCTGTGGTTTTGGGTAAACGAAGAAGGATGCTCGTTAGGTAGTGAGACAAGTTCCGTTGAATTACAAAGCGTACTGTCAGACGTTTGCAGCTCTAAAGCTCATTGCAAACTGAAAAGTTCGGCTTAACGATCGATATCCGCGTCGACTGTCCCACAGTTCATGAAACAACACTTACTCAGAATCCCGCCATATAAAACTTTGTCAGGTGAAGTGAAACCGAAACACAAGATTTTAACAGACTAACAAATTGTACCAACGTCACAGGTAAAATCTGATGCTAAAAAATATGGCTTTGCCGTATAATGTCAGAGCATAGCTGTCTTAGATAACAGAAATGTAGACACCTTTGCAAACAGCTCATCATCGTTGCACAGATGAGAAGGTCTCGATCGATAGGGATAATGACGATTTCATCAAGGGGGAGGGGAAAGCCGACCAGCTAGTTATAGTGAGGGAGATCGGAAGAATGCCTTCCGAAGAAAACTGCTGGCTTACCAAATAACACTGTGACGGTTCAACAGCGTAATCGATTCACACATGATAGACATTGGTTAACCAATCAAAAGAAGCGTTATAGTATAGCACATAGGCTCCGAGATACCTGCTTCCAATCAGCTGTAACACGAAAGTTACCGGCAGCATGCGTTATTGCAACAACTGCGCGAACAGTGTTTGTATGCACAAAAGTGGCAAATGCAACTCAACTTTCGCCAATCATTTACTTTCGTGCCAAGATTGAACTACATCAAGAAACTGCAAGGAGTTCAAAAAATGGAGGATAAAATTATACAAGATTGAAAACGACCTTAGACGTGGAACACGTAATGTAAGTCTTCCACTGTTAGCAAAAATAGACCACGTCAGATTGTGGCTCAACTTAATACCTAAATATTTCCAGCTAAACACTATCCATATTTGATCGACTTTCCGGGCAGCCTTTTTTGAAAAAGGCTCAACCAAAATGTTAGCACCCATTGGACATAGTTGGCTACGGTATAACTAGGTGCCTCCTTCGCCAGCTTTCGTTACATACAGCTGTGTATTCAACAGAGGGGGGACTGTCAGTTAAAGAGAGGGTGTTCTTTCATAATTACGATTAAGCTCTTCAAAATCACAAAAGGATTTTCACACAATGTGGATGGCATCACTCAACTGCTTCATTACCATTTAGATTTCACAGCAGCTTTTGTTACATGTCCGTATCCAAGCGTACACATCAACAGAGCGACGTAATTCACTTCTTACTGTTGACGAAAGTGAGTCCATTACTCCATAGCTCTTTGCCTGGTATGTACATGCTCTTGTTCGATGGAGTGTAGTGAACTCAGGGAATTAGAATCTACCAGCACGTACAAAAGTGTCTCTCGACGACAGCAGACGCCAAAACAGAGGGTGACATCATCGAATCGCGTATCTGCCAGAATTTCGAAAATAGTATACGTGCAGCATGTTTAACGGAAATATACACTGGAAAGTTGTGCAAGTCCCGTGAACGAACTCTGGATTGGCGTGCCGCTACTCGAGTCACGGTGAACGACCCAAAAGTATGCCATGAAACTGTATGAACCTAAACGGTGGAGTGAGGAATGCATCTCAAGTCAACTACCTAACAGGTGCATCCATCTGATTAAAAGCAGTACGTTGTAAATCAGCATAGAAAAAATGATCAGTTGCAATCGCCTCCTAATAAACTGTTTTATAAGGCTAGCAACGTTTACTTCCGTGCCTTTTTGCTACCTAATTCGTTTCATACACTGTTGTTCATGTTTTGTACGTTGCTGATCAAATTTCGTGTGTTTAACATCCTCATCGGCTGTGATTTGTTCTTGGACCGGGGACAACGATTGAACGGATACCGAACACAGAACAATCTCGCCCATATCCTCTTTTGATAGGCTTACCATTGGCTAGGACTGTATTGGACGTGTATCCATCACGCACATCGTTAGTGATCGGCCCAGATATTTGCTCCTATCCCTACAGTGCATCATTTCGACATTGATCTCCGAAGCTCAGCTAGTCAAGTGATGGTTATTCCGGTGTGTATTTCTGTACTTACTCCGCGCTACCGTCGAAATCACTCATACCTGCGGCTCCATCACGTCACCTGCATGCCCTATGTCCACTTTCGTGTAGACTGCAACGCACAGGTGACCGGTGCCTCGTTGGGTTAAGGTGAAATGTCTAACTCGAACAAGTAGCATGTACGTATCAGATACACACCGAATGCACAGTCCTAACCAATGTTAAGCCTATCAAGAAAATGGCCTGTCCAGTGATCGCACAATCACTGTCCCCGGTCCAAAGACCAACAGAAACAATCAGGAATACAAAATGTACGAAATATGATCAGCAACGTATGAAACATGAAATACACAGCAAAAAGGTATAGACAACTCAGTTACCAGTACACTCAGGAAAACTACCTACAATTGCAGACCAAACATCACGAAAAGAGCTTACGTGGTTGAGAAACTGAAAGTTGTCCCGACGACAAAAAGGACACATCCATAGTCCATTCGATTCATTTTTTGTGGGGTTCGCATTGTCCAACTGTTCCGGTCGCGGACGTCGAGTAGCAACAGAAACGACACGCGCTTCGACTAAGCGACCTACATGAAGCGTTTCTGGGGTTTCGTGGGTAACCATGCTGAAAATCAGTTCAGGATTGGCTGACTGATAGGGAACCCTGTAGTCTCGATAACGGTTGTTCAATTCTTTCCGAATATCATATAGGGTGATGTGCTTATCACCATGATCTTGTCTCTTGAGTTCCTCAGCGAACGCGTCTAAGTCTAGCTCTCGAAGGCGCGCCGGACTAATGGAAACAAATTCAATATAAAAACGTTGTTGAGAAGCAGTACAAAATTTCTTTTAGATATATTGAGGGGATGGACTGTTTAATTGTGACCCCTCTAATTTATAGTGAAACAAGCAACGGTGGGCACTACTTACAGCAAATCTGACAAATCACTGA
Source organism: Paragonimus skrjabini miyazakii (assembly GCA_014338405.1). Classification (NCBI taxonomy): domain Eukaryota; kingdom Metazoa; phylum Platyhelminthes; class Trematoda; order Plagiorchiida; family Troglotrematidae; genus Paragonimus; species Paragonimus skrjabini miyazakii. The sequence goes on along the minus strand of JTDE01002189.1, from coordinate 101,408 downwards.
TCGACTGAACTATGTTTGCTGAGAAGTAGTGATTGATCTGATTATTACATTTTGAAATAACAGGTACGCTCGACTGCATGTGATACATTCCGATAAAATTATGGGGCTGGTCTTTTTGAAAAAGGAGTACAAAAGCTCGAGTTGCATCGTCCGATACGGCCAAGATGCTTAAGCAGATAGTTAACCAGTAGGGCTTGTGATAACTGAACAGATGAGTCTACCAGTGCAAGGTACTCATTCTTAATAAGGACTAAATTTGGTGACAGACAACTTCAATTTGACAGCGATTATACCAGCTAGTCGTTTGCCGACGCTGCGGTCGATTGGCGTAAGGTGTGAGGTGGACAGATGATGACCTGGCGTAGACAAATGAAATCGTTCACGCAAGGGTTGGCTACTATAGGTCGGGTTCGTCTTCCGGGTTGGAGCCCTCGCGACTCACATAGTCGGTTGCTTGAAATGTTAGGTGAGACGGCGGGTAACTGAGCTCAGTGGCGTGAATGTTGTCGTTGTTTGGTCGAACTGTCTGTGAAGTTAGTGCACTTAATGATGCGGGGCAGTGAAAGCCGCAAGTAAGTTGTCTTGCTGATGACGCATTACTTTCGCTTACAGCTCGGTTGTTTGTTTGCAAGGTGCAGGCACCTTGATGTTGTATGTTTGAATATGGACGTAGCTATTTTTTGGTGGCTAGGTCCCCTCCTTTTTCTTTTTTTCTTCTCTCTTCCTATACAGGGTTTGCTTTTTCTTCTTCGTGGTTGTGTGGCAGTTAAGCATCGGTGTGAACCACTGATGTATTGCTGGCTATGATGGTGATGATGATGATGTCCTCCGCAGTGTGATTCCATATGATCGCAACCTCGTCGCCTCAATCTTCGAAGCTGAAGTCACTCGGGCAATCTATTCCCTGAGAGGATCTAAAGCCGGACCCAACCGTCTAACACCCACCGACGTAGCTGATCTCCAAAGTGAATCACTGGCAGTGTTTTCTAATTTACTACTGATTACCGAACAACTTCCACCACAGCTGAAAACTGCTCGCACAAGAATCTGTACCCAAGACCTCCAGCCCGCTTCCGCCATCTGACTTCTGTTCGATTTTTGTGTCCCGTGGCCACAAGCTGCTTTCATAAGATCTCATTCCATCGATGGGCCTTTTTATTACCCTCTAGTCGACGGCCACTTGGCTTCCTACAGCGAAATGCAATACTTAAGATGATAACTATTCTCCATAGCTTGTGCCGATATTCTTATACAACGCACCACGATTGTTCGCTTGCAAACATTGATATATTTGAGTCTTTTGAGCACTTATCTCATGTCCCTAATAAGAGCACCTGCTGCCCCTGATTCACCCTACTGGTTTAACCAATTACCTACGCTCAATTTATACGACCGGTAAAATTTATTTTGAAACCTGAGTTTTTTTTCCCCAAAAGAGGTATTCGTCAAGGGATCCTCTGTCCTTCCTTGAATGAATCACTCTCACTCTTTCGATTTTTACTTCGCCCTAAATATACTGGGCGGTCAACTGGACTATCTAGCATACGCAGATGATATCACACTAATGGCTTCCTCGAGCGACACACAGGCAATCAGACTACAGCATCTGCAGGATAGTTTGATTGAAATCATTTTGACCGTGAAGCACTCGAAAACCCGATGCATCCACATGAAAGTAGATAGAGAAAGGTGTACCAATGGTCTTGACGATTGACTCTTAGAAGTAAATGGAACCATCTTAGTATTCTCTACAACATTTAAAACTCTAGGTATACCGTTCAATTGGGGGAATCTTACCAACTGCAACTGCTGATCTATCAAAAACGCTACATAAGGTGATGGCAACACCTCTAAAACCCTAACAAAGAATCGAAATCTTACGGATGCATCAACTACCGAGATTAACTCATCAAAAATATCTCAGCGCCGTCCATAGAAAGACGCTTACGTTCTTAGATTCAACAGTGGGTATGAATATTAAGAAGTGGCTTCGGGATACCCCTCTTTTGGTCTTTCACGCCTCTGAATAGATCTGGCATCGGAAAATAATTGTCATCAAAAAGTACAATTCTACACTGGGCTCTGAGCCATCCCTCGCCTCAATCGTCTTGATCTCACACCGATGCCAACAGCTCCAATGATTATTACATCCAAAGGAGAAGTAAACTTAGCATGCCTAGGCACTCTATAATACACACGATGGATTGTTCTCCGCCCATACATCAGAGCGATGCAACTTAGAGCTGGTGTATTGCCTAAGAAAATCCGTCGCTCACGTGGCCAAAATAATTAAAATGCTGACGTAGTACAAGCCGTGAACGTTTGTCTCACATTCTTCATTCACGTCCTCTTACACATTATGGGAGATGCAGACAACACAACATTGTAGCTGCATTACTAATTCGTAAAGTGAGAAACAAGAAACTCTCAATGATCCCAGAATCACACATTCTCACGGTCAAATCATTTCTTATACCCAACATTCTTATATTCGAAGACGGCGCAATCTACGCCACCGATGTAGCTAGTTATGATCCGTACAGAATGGAAGCCACAATCAAATTGAAGAAGGATAAATACGGCTCTCAATAAATTGTTCAATGCACTTCTTTCCTCTGTTCTGGGAACCGCCCCCTCTCCAAAACATCGCAATGCCCCATCGTAATCAAATAACGTAGGTTCCATACACTCATCATCACAGAAATTCCTCCAGTAAATGGGCTTCTCAAAATATATCTCTGGCATTTGTGTAGCGTCTAATCAAAACTCCCTCAAAATATTCGATTCATTTACAAGAGGCGCCCACTATACTCATGACAACTATACATAGATTTAGGTAAATACTTAACTTTGATACGATGATCCAAATATGCATGTAACGCATGGATCACAATATCAACGTAGAGGCGTTATACCTCATCTTCGTGAATCGTGAAAGTCCAAAACCTCGGAGATGTATGCCTTTCGTTAAAAAACAATTGTTAACGTTACTCCGGAGAACATCAAATGATTTACTTCGTCCTATTGTTTTGTTCAAAACTAATGAGGCACTGAAGGTCTAATAACGGTTCATATGAGACGAGGTATTGTTACAACGATGAAGAATGGTCAGGACTCACAGGTAGCGCAACTGGTGTTTCGGCAGGCGCAGCATGATTTGCACGGTGTATATGCTTCAAACCATAGTTGATAAACTTATTTACTTTGAAATGGGCGACACTGGTGAGTTGGCAGTAAAAGGTTGGTGAGTAATGAAAAACGAATCAAGTAGCAATATATTATCACTCACCTTTGCACGATTTCTTCTAGTGCTGCTGTTGGATCACATTCTTCGGTGTCCTCATATTCCAACGCATCCACAGCGATTTTTTTCGCAAGATCGTAACTCTCTGGATGAATGCGAGTTGAGTCCAGAATCTCCACATCATCTGCATCCAGATCCCGAACGGCAGCCGTATCGATTTTTATAAAGCCAGCACAGTTTATAACAACGCGTGGGCCGAATTCGATCACGGTAACTAGTTGCATCCGATTTGTCAGAAAAATTTTCTTGTGCTTTAATATCTAACGGGAAAATAACATAAGATTCATAAGAAACTGCTTCGCCGACTGTTTGGGTTCAAAGCTAACAGATGATTCAGGTTATACGGCCCAGATGCTATTGAATAGAAAGAAACACGTGATCGCGAAAAAATGACGTTGAACTTTGGAATTAAAGCCAGTTCACAAGAGTTAGAAACAAACCATGAGCATTTTAATTAGAATAAAACAATTATAGGTCAACTTGTACACGATCTGAACCGCACGAAACAGAAACCCTGACATTGGAGGCGTACTTTTTTGGAGACAATTTAGAAAGTTTTGTCGAGGAACTTTTTTCTATCAACAATGCACACGGAAGCACCCGGTTAAAACGACGTTTACTACCATCCGACCTGATGAATCGCATTTGCGTGGGATACCGTTGGGGTGCCTGGACAAAAATGGAAGGAAACCAGGGTCGAAGCTAAGGTCATATGACTGGTGGTAGGGCACGGTGACTACTGGATCTACCTCATGCGTCGTCAGATTAGCCAGTAACTTAGCAAATACAGACAAGCCTGCAGGATGATTAATCTTGGGCTGCAATTAAAGTTTCACCATCAAGTTAACCAACATGGTTCCTCTGAAGGTCCACGACCCAGAAAAATGTCCAGAATGCTTAAAACCAACACCAGATCAGTTGACTGCTCATAAACGCTCAACACAGAAACGATGTCAAACAGAATAAAACCTACACTTGAAGAACACGTGAAATGGCTGCCGTACAATAAGACTGACTCTAATATCAT
>JTDE01002189.1:70090-83378 GCA_014338405.1 Paragonimus skrjabini miyazakii | reverse complement strand
CACCAATTCAAATACAACTAGTACGCGCCTGCTGGTTTCGGTCGCACATTACAAGTAGCACTATCTCGTCAGCCTGTAATATTGCTGATGAGATATCAGCGAGGACTGCAAAGAAACGAGCAGCCTTTGCCAAACTGCGTCACTTGTGGCGTCGGAAAGACGTCCGGCTATCGCTGAAAGGAAGGGTATATAATGCTTACGTGCGTTCCATTTTGCTTTATGGTTCGGAAACGTGGCCTGTTCACAAAGAAGATATTAACAGGCTTGCTGTGTTTGACCATCGTTGTCTCCGCGAATTGGCTCATATTAAGTGGACTGATCGTGTGAGCAATGTGGCAGTTCGCCGGCGCGTATTCCGGAACGCTCGAGATGCGCGATCAATTGGTCAACTAATTACGGTACACAGCTTACGATGGTTGGGTCACGTACTCCGTATGTCATCTAATCGTTTATCGTTTACCGTGATTTAAACTGGCCATGGATCAAGTGCAAAACTCATCGTCAGTTAAGTCATGCTGACACGGACGGCATCATGAGGATAAAAATTCTCATCCAACAACAGCGGTACATTTCACATAAATGCCCCCGAATACGAGACAGAACAAAAGTCGAAGGCATCAATATTTACCAAACAAAACTTCGACCGGTCTCAACAATCTCAGAATAGTATTGTAACGTAAATTGTTATTGGCTTTTACATCACTAGGAGTACTGTTACATATAACCCAACGAAGTCAATTAGTGGTGGGGCATGATTTGAAACTAAACACATTCGTGTTGAAAGGCTTGGAAGAAAGCAGACAAGCGACAGTGATCGAAAACAAGTGGCTGCTTGCACTCTTCTATTATAAAATAAGCGTTGTGCGATTAATCGCCGGTACCGTAACAGCAAAATAGTGCGTTCGGTTGGGGTGATATACTTTTACCTTATAACTGATGTCTAACAACAAACAGCTCCATATGTCAACCAACTTGAGTGGACGCAATACTATTATCGTACCAAGTGGTTAACATTAATGAACAGAACATTTCCGCTGCATAGGCCAAACACCGTAAACCAATGCACCATAGTTTTTAGATGAGTTCATTGGAGTGCAACCGCTCAGTTGGTTACTAACACATTGAACAATACCTGGTTGAATGGTTAGTTCAGTTGCGGATATTCGTTCATGAATAGTTATGTGCAAAACGAATCGTTATTTTATGCAAACAAGAAGAGTACACAATCCTGTATACAAACATCTTACTAGTCGACTTGGGCTGGACACTAACTGGCTTCTCAAAACTAAACCGAAACTGTCAAGAAGAACGAGGTTCAGGCCTGCCACCTTAGAGGTAGTATTGGGCGTAAATGAGGCATTCAAATTACGGCTGTATATACAGAGAAAGAGTGTCTACCTCTCAGATAATTAACAACCGCGGGGAAAAAAACCAACTTAGGCGCTTCTGGTGAGTTTACTCATGATGTTCGCGATACAAACACGGTTCAACATACCTTCAAAATATGAAGACTCTTTCTCGGTCCCAAACCGGAAACAAACTGAAGCATACCGGCAGTGTGGGGATGAGACAAACACCGGTTCACGTCAACCCCAACTTCGTTAACACGATTGATGAATTCAATTTCCAACGCTTGAAGCAGTTTGTCACGAGGGAGGGAGTCTTGTAAGGGATGCCACCGAACACCGAGAATTTCCTCCTCAGTGTTAACTAGTTGGGCGAACTCCGCCAAAGGATCCTGTAGACGACGACCAAGAGATATGGCTTGACGCAGCAATGGAGAATACGAGGCTGGCATGTCAGCGGACGCTCGCGTTGATTGGGCGAACACGATGGACAGTTCGGTCTCCATAAGTTCAACATGTATACGGGGAAGCCGCCGCTCGGCAGACAGTTCATCAACAAGACGCTGAATATCTTCCTGGAGATACAAGGCACGCCTACAGTCACAACCGATGACAACGACTTGAGGCCGATGTTTTACCATGAAGGATGAAAGTCGCTGCATATCTTTTTCCTAAGTTAAAGAAGTAAAATAAGACAAGTGTAAAAGCAACGAAAATACACTCAAAGAAGCCTCATTATATTTATCTACTGAGCATGTGAAGCGCCGGCATCACTAAGCAATGGGGACGAGGAATAGCGATACGGAAGAATTGTACGAGGCGTCCAAAGATAAGTGTCCAGCAGACAACCCCAAGAGGCCAACAGTTTCGCCCCTATACAACGTTAGATCAATGCGACTCTGTTCCAGTATCTAATCTGGTCGAAATGGAACCTCTAAGATGTGAAATGGTACCCGAAGACCCGTTCACAGAATAAGCGAATGCGATTAATGTATCTGTTACGGGGAACGAATATAAGAATATCATCTCCAAGCAAGTGAGACAACAAACAAACAGGCAAAAAGTTACACACCATTCCATAAAAGAAGCCACCGATTTGCACACAGGCAACAAGCGCAACAGATAATTAGTCTACTGATGAGTAGTCGGGGATTTGGTTAATTTCAAGTTGAACATCACCCACAATTGATCGCAACTGTCACATTTCCATAGACTTTCCAGTCGTTCCCTTTCGAAAAGAAACAGTGGACTCGAGTTTTGCTCTCATTTGAGGTCATCAGTAGTGCATATCTTCGTCACTGCCGGGACTAGAATTCCGGCCACGCTGTTCATGAGGTAACCGTGTTTACCACTGCGCCATTGACCTCACGTTAGGCACGACCGAATTATCACATGAGAACGTTCAATCACTTTCGCTTGTGAGTAATGATCAGGTTGCTCGATCTCTATTAGTCACAATTTTGTATAACTTGACTATAAATTTATTAGTCGTCATGACACACGTTCTTTTACTTACAAATGTTGTGTAGTCCACAAACTAGAGGTCTATCAAAAAAGGTTGAAAAGCAAACGGTTTGGATCAGAACTGGAAGTACAAAGTAAATCACTAGGTCGATTGTGTCTCATCTAGTCGACAACAAACTGTGGGAAGATATGTGCAAAGGATTTCGGTCAGCCCACAGTCACCATCAATCAGTCCAAGGCAGTCAGAAAGCGGATTTTGTCAGCAGCAGGATTTATCACTATCAAATTAATTAACGCGGCGCTTCAGTCACAAAACAATTCGCTCAGACCTTGGTTTCGACAGGTCCACACTCCCCTCTCAGCCGGGACAAGACAGACACGTAATCTCGGTCACAGGAACCAAAGTAGAGGCGTATCCAGAAAATCAGATGATTATTGTGAATTTGAGTTTGACCAATTATTGTCTAAACTTTCCTTTATAAACGTTTTGGTTCAAAGATGAATGATAGAAAACGCAAAGGTTCACAGATTGTTACGAAAGGGGAAGATCGTAGACTGTATGCTGCTGACCCTGTGCTGATCGGGGAAAACTTTATCGGACGGTTTGTAGATGTCCTCAACATATGAACGGAAATTAATGTAAGGAAACTTGGATAAGGCTACTGGTCTGCAGTCATATCAGAAAAGAACAATGAGAAACTGAAACAACGCTCTGTCAGAGAGGTGAACATCTAGTGAACTGTGGGAGTGCGCTAGGAAAGTGGGTAGGAAACTTGTAGTGCCAGTTCTTTTTCATGTATGTGCCGGTCGTGTAAAATTTCAAAACCCACAACCCATTGTGCCATGACCACAGAAATGGATAGTGTGTTGCGGTGTGAACAGACGCTGAATGTGAAACAGTTCTGTCCGCATAATAACCTGCTTATTCCATATCCCAATTTCAGTAAATGACCCTTTATGATTCAGGATGTGGAGTATTTTGTATGTTAGAGCTAGATCTTCCTTGAGCTGTCTATAATTAATTGCGGATTCACACAATTATACAAGTCCTCTGGGTAGGGGATTTCCCAGAGCCACATAATTCTTCTGGTGATCCGTCTCTTTCAATAAGTGCTAATTCATTTTAAGGATAAGGACGATAAGCCTGTATATTCATTTCCAGGTATACACGAATTACGGAGATGAACATGGTGGGAAGCACTTCAAGATGAAATGTCCCACAAATTCTGTAGCCCAAGGCTGTGCAATTTGTGGACGGATTGTCATCAGGATCCCTAGGTCTCGTTTGCATACTGATACGAGTAGATTTGTGTTGTCAAGATAACAGTCAGCATAATTTTAATGGCGAATGTGATCGATTTTGCATCCATTGATTTTAAATGACGGATCCCAGCAGGACGCTGCTGTTAGCAGGAAACCATTCAGATAACCGTTCATTCACCTTGACGGTGAAAACACGTTCAGTTAGATACTCCGCAAGCCACGTGAGTAAGCGTTCATCGAGGCCATAATTGTGGAATTTCCGTAGCAAGTTGGAGTGATCACCCATGACAAAGGCCTTGGAATAGTCAACATAAATCACGGCAATGGCCAATGCTGCGTCGGCAGCCTTCATCTAACAGTCACGAGCAATCAGCAGATTCGTGACGCATGAATATGCCTTAGGAAAGGCATGTTGTCACTTGGTGGTAAGTTTGAGATCATCAACTTTGACCGGGAGAGTAATCTTATAAACCCCATAATCACCTCGGAGATCGCTGAAAACAACGCGGTTGGTTGATAGTTTGCTGGGTCATTTCGGCATCCAACTTTGAAGATAAAGGTGATCGTGAACTGCTTCCAGGATTCTGACAGTGTACCAGTTGGTAAGGAGAAACTAGAAAGTACTGCTTGCGATTCTGTTAGTTTAGCCGCGCAGCTTCTTGAGACGGCAACGGATATCAAGTCTAGACCTAATGAGTTGTAAGTTCGCAAGTCCTCTAACTTGATTCTGACTTGCAACACTGAAATTTGAGGTAATTCGGTTAAGTTGCTTTTTATGTGCTGAAAATTAGCTCGTGATCAGCAGTTGTGCAGACATACGTACTGTTTGCACGCTGATGACCGTCCCTTCATTTTTATTGATAAATCCACCAGAAGTGTGATGTAGCGAAATCCCTACCTCACTCTTTATGTACGCCGTGAGTTCGCAGTACAGAACACAGAATTCACACTCAGCCTTTGAACAAGTCCACATGAACAGCAAAGCTCAGCCCCTCATGACAACCGTGGTACGATTCCGCCATATGAAATACTTAGCAAACGTAAATCCATTCTGTTCACGTTGACATCCATTTCATGTAGGTTGTACTCCTCAGGCGTCTCGGTGTTTCACTAGGTCAGAGACACCTTACTGGAACATGGATGTTAACCACATTGGAGATTTCCTCAGCTATGACCTGTTAGGGATGGTCTAGATTGAGTGTGGTAATGCAGCCAGGTCATTCAACCTTGTTGAGCCGCACCCTTATCCTCGCAAAACTGGCCTTGTGATAGGTCTTTCGAGCCACAGTTTGGGGAACATGTCGTCTGGCTACTTATAACCAGTTGAAATCAATTATCCCGTGATTGCTATGATCAAGCAGAGCTGTGTCCTTTAGACTGACCACCGTGTCAACCTCGTTGGTAAAAAGGTAATGAAGTGCAGATGGCGTCTGATCTTATTGCAACCTAGTATGATCCTGGACATACCGAAGTAGCCCAGCTTTCAATAGTACCTTCTGGAATTCCTCTAACGAAGGGAGATAATGCAGTGTTAACTAAATGGCTCGAGAAATCCACCTCCGGTGATTAAAATCACCTTTTGTTGAAGTTCGAGTGTAACCTGAAGATGGTACTCTATGTAGAGCGTTGTGTAAGGCTGTGTCGGCATCCCTATGTGCAGGTCATCCATAAATCACATCGATCAAACAAGTGAAGCTTTGAGTGACGTTATGTATTCGCCGGACTGATTTTAGATTATCTAAAAAGACCTTATCACGAAGACCTGAGACCTTCAGATGTGACCTTCTTTACAGATTTTTCTATCACTGCGAAACACTGTCATACAAGGGGTGGACAATTTACTGTGCTTCACTTTCTCCTTACACCAGGTTCCTGTGATTCCTACGACAAATAAATATTGTTAAATACAGAGTTCTCCAAGCTCACGCAACGTGATGACGGATGAAGCCGCGTTGGTGTAAAAACCGTACCAGAAGACAGTTGCAATGCCTAAGGCAACCATACCAGATGAATCTAACTGACAAGATCCATCAAGTAATAAACACTGGGTCAAGGCGTTTTAGGACCGCTACCTCCTATCGGAATCATGGCGAATTGGGTTTCGCTGAATGTCTAGACCACACTTGGTATATGAATGAAGGTCACTTGGGACATCCCAGGGGAAACTGCAGTGGGCTTTTTAATAGCACACAGATGCCTCCAATCAGATGTGACGTTTCTTGGCTTATCAGAATGGTGTCTGACTCCAACAAGCAGCTGCATGTACGTGACAGACAAAAGTGCATGCGCCTGTTCCATCATGCCTTCCATTAGGGACGTTATTCGGAATAATCGAGGCGCGATTACCGAGGTTCAGTACGCCGACAGGAGCAGACGATTTCCACCAGTGACTGTTGGATCAGAGAGTCAAATGAGTGATGTTAGGAACCGCAACTAGTCTAGATTATGCACCGCTTGGATGGCAACATTACAGCTTTCTAAAGCACGCATATTGCGCCGAATAATGATTTTATGGCTGTGTTAAATAACTCCTTGAGCCTCAAACGATAGTTGCGGGCCGGTATATTCGTCTCAGTTACTGCGTATCCAAATACAGTTATCACTACAACAGTGGCTAAATTGTTGCAACATTATCATCATCATAGACAGCAACACATCAGTGGTTCACACTGATGATTAACTGCCACACAACCAGGAAGAGAAAGCAAACCCCGTATAAAAAGAGAGAAAAAATGAAAGAGGAGGGGACTCAACTTGAAGTCGGCTACTACATGAAAAATAGCCCGTAACGGACATGGCAGAAGAGGGCATTTAGAGTCAGAGATTTTTCGTAATATCTAATGTCTGAGGAAATATCAGGATAACCAAACTGTTAGCAGAAACTTAGAAATTCTTTTATGTTGTGCTCCTCCAAATCCGTCAGCATTGCGGAGCTACTCTCAGGCAGTGGGAACAGTTGCTGATCGACAGACAACAATCCGCCATCTTAAGTGTACAACTACGTTTTTTTGCCCCAGCGAAACGCAACATGTATGTATTCGTGTGTAAAACGTGCTAAACCGGCATTCATTAAATAGAAGTGAAGATAACTGCTTTCAGTTCAAATGATAGAATCTAAAGAGAAGCACATGCCCGACAATTGATGGTCAGTGGGAAACGAACTCACTTTGAGATTCTTGAAGTCAGCTTGTACACGCTTGGATTGCATAAGCCCGTGTAGGTGTAAGAAATCAACAACCTCGCCATTTGAATCCAGATGAACAGCTGAGGCGATTGACTGTCTGGCGTCATCCTCATCCTTGACAGCAATCGCCAAGACACGTGCTCCTTTGGACCACACAGCACCAGCAACGTGAGAATCAGCATCCCCAGGGCCACGTGTTCCATGTTTGCCGCGAGCAGATGCAAACGGCGATGAAGCATTCTCGGCATCCATGTCGTAGGACCTGTGACCATCCGGAGGATACGGCGCCACTTGCAAATAGTTGAACAAATTTTTCGCACACATCTGAAGAGAACAATGACCGAATGTACAAAGAAACGCGAAACATGCTGAAAACATGTGAACCCGGTTTAATACACCACATTTGCAGAGGAAGGTGGAGAATAGGAGTATACTTTAACCATAAACAGTCAGGTATAGATTAAACGAAGTGTCGGGGGGACAAAATATACAAATAAAATCGATGCGGTGATTCGCCCAAAGCCCGTTTAACATTATACCTTGGATAAATGAGTAGTAAAAGTATTTCGGAAAGTTACGACAGTCTTAACGGCCAGAAGGTGTCCAAATGCAAAGATAACAAATTCGCATTCACGTTAGACGGAAAAATAAAACAATCGGCAAACTGAAATAAAACCATTACAGGTCATCGTACAAACGTCGACTGACTGAGTGACCGATAACATGAAAAACAGTCCTGCTGCTTACTCCAAGAATCGCTTGTTGACTGCTCTCGAGCATTTTGTCACGTAATTCTCGAATAAGAGTGGGGAAAATGAATTCTTCCGCCGCCTGTTTGAGTACCAAGCTACGCTGTTCATTCCAAGCCTGTACAAGGGAACTGAATTCGTCTTGATGAAAAAATCGTTGGAGTTCATCCACCAGCGATAGACCGCGGATCTGTTCGGCAGGCACATGTACCTCGTAACTGATTAGTTTGTCTCGACTGGCCTAGACAAACGAGATTGTAAGAGACGAGTAAGAGACGGGAAGATCAGTGAACAAGTCCACAATATGATGAACGACAAAAGCGTGAGTGTAGCAAATTATGAAATAAAATGCAGCCGCAAACGCTGAACATACATTATGTAAATGGAGGAAAAGAGGAGAACCCATGAGGTCAGCGACAGGTTTACTGTTCAAGTATTTTATCGATCTCAGAGGATGAGATTCGTCAATTTCCTTGATGCCACGGGGTGTAGGATGCACACTGATCACTGCTTGTAGCTGAAACATTTGTCGCATCATACGGCGGACAAAAGGCTCACGGGAAATCTGGAATGCGAGCATGTAGCGAGCGGCGCTCAATGCTGAACTTGCGGTCGGGAATTGAGGACTCAGAAAATCGCCGGCCGCATCCAAAGGTAACATAGGACATTGATCAACATCATGTCGGAGATATTGATCTTGAACGTTTTCTGCAAATTGAGCAGCGGAAAGACCAAACCGTTGAACTAATCCACTCAAACCAGCTCGCTCAGCGATTTCATAAGAAGATGTCGCTCGAGCTTGACGCTGACGGATATGACGTCCTGTGATTGGATCCACGCTAACGGTAACAGGAATTGATTTGGGTGATTCTTTTAAACTAAAATCTTCTGCAGTTGCATCTTCTGCGCCATCCTGTGAATGAAAATGAAAAGAGAGTAAAAATAACAAGTGGGGAAATCAAGCAAAGCTAAACATTCGAAAGTTACCTTCGTGGCGCTTTCACCGTCCTGTTGGCGTTTAAACCAGCGTTTCATCGGTTCCACATAAGCAGCAAAATGCAGAAGATAATTCAAACGAATATCGGCCAGTTCTTCCAACGATTCAGCTCCACGTGCGCTGAAAGTGATATAACAAACTGTAATAATGTATACCAGGATATTAATTTAAGCACCGATGCAGCATGTTTCTTGTGCAAACTTCCGGGATCGTCTGGAGCAGCTGCATCGAAAAAATCATGCAGCTTTTGCAGTAACTGGATGATATTTCGTTTGCGATAGTGCAGCATACACCACTTCTCATCTAATTGATAGATTCGCCACAGGTCCTTAATGTTTAAATCACGTTCTACACATTCCTTTCGGTAGAAATTTATAAAAGGAACTTCAAAAAGAGACTCGCGCAACAACTTGAGGGTTTCCATAATTTTAGGGATCACTGAAATAGGCTAAGAATGACACGGATTAGCAAAATTGAACTGGACTGACCTTAAAATCAGGTTCTTCTTTAAAAGCGTGCCGATAAATCCAATCCGCCTCATCAGAGATATCCTGAAGGTCTTGAGCATATGTTGATGAACTGGGGTCAATAGCTTGGACAGGAAAACGTCGAAGCTGAAAACGTTCAGGAATGTCCGTCTTCCTAATTCGCTCGTCGGCCTGACTGAAATAGGCCCGCTCCAAATCGCTCGGATCAAACAGTTCGTAAACCTTCTCATCCAGAACCAATGTTGAGCGAGGTTTCCGATGTTTCCGACGAGCTGGTGCAGCGCTTTCTTCATCGTCTGAATACTCGACCTCTGATTCTTCGCTGTATTCATCCCCAGCAGCTGGTCCTTTACGGAAAGCTTCGAACTCCGACAGATCGAAATCAACTCCGAATATATCTTGCGCTTGCTGCAAGGCAGCATCCTTGTGAACAACCCTTCTGGTGGCTTTAGTCGGAACCTCGCCGCGTCTGTCATCAACAATAAAATCACCCATATCTGGGAAGAAAATATGACAAAATAAAAATGCCGACGTATATAAAATAAGATAGTACCAACTAGACTGGTGTAGAAGAAGCGCGTTAATGAAATTCATCAAAATGATAAATCTACGACTCGTAAAGCAGACTAATAATAAAACACAAAACAATGGTGAAACCAATCATGATTTATTGTTACGCACTGTACCAAGAGAAAATTACTGCTATAACGTCATTGAAACAACTAAGTCACCTCAGAAACTATTGAACGACCTGAAACGGTTTTATCACATTATGAAAATTATCAGCTGCATTGTGTGTGATCAAATAAATGTGATAGGCTTCATGATAAATACTGATCACAGAAACACTAGTTCCGAAACTTGATGTCCACTATAAGGTTTACGATAGTTAAGTTGGTCAACAATCATTATCATAACAAAAACAGCAGCGTTGCACGCACGAGGATGAACAAAGATGAAAAAGTTATTAACTGATATCTGACTAATAAGTTTACAATAATAAAAAACAAACCGTCGTAATCCTCTTCTTCTTCCTCATCCCCAGTGACACCAAAACTGGTAGTCCTGTTGGGTGCTTCACGTGAGACATTCACGTCTTCATCATCTTCATCTTCGAAAATCTGTCGAGCGATAGCTTCCCGTCCGTGGTCTGCATCATACGCCACTTTCTTTGCAGTATTTTGCTCGTCATCAGTCTCCTCATCGTCATCAAGAACGAGACGCCTCTTCTTCTATCAAATAAACATCACGTAAAGCTTGAGGATGAGCACGAGAAGTTGTAAACGGCACTCTTAATAAAGCTAACAAGAACACACAAAAAGTACCATGGTCGATAGACCCTGTTGTTTTAACGAGTACCGTAAAAATATAGGTCAATAAAGATTTGCGAACAGTTAGTTCTCACAGTATGTTGAAAAATGATCAAATAAGTCATCGGTTACTAACAGTTGCCAGTTAGTGTAAAGACTCAGGGAAGCACGATCTGGGGCACTGCAATGACGGACGATCGTGTGACTTCTCTAAAAGTTCTGAGTCAGACTAAGCATTCCTGTTTGCGAACTATGTACAAACGCACTCATTTACGATCAACGTGAACTCAAAGCTACTCCTTTTAGACGTATGGTACACTGCACTTTTAATTGGCAGTGGTTCAGACGAGCGTTAGGGCATTTGGTGTTTTCACCCTTTTTCTTGGTTCTTACCAAAGGCCACAGACTGGACACGAATACAGTGGTCCTGACACGTCTTACCGCTATCAGAAACATACAGATAATTTGAACAGAGCATACAAAAGACAGACATTACACGATTTATGCTCGAGCAGATTTCGCTGCATCTCTACTGGTGTTTACTGCAGACGAGTTAAAATGTACAAAATTCCAAACCACATGACAATCACAAAAGGTCAAAGATAAATCTGCGTCGCCTAACAAAAATCCACCTAGAAGAATCAAAACAACGTTTGGCCAAAAACCGCGCGATGTACTTGAATAAACGATCAATGCTTGATGATTTATCTTTGGTATGTCGAATAATGTTTAAAAATTTTTGTTGCACTGCCGTAAGAAGAACTAGACTGTTTACTGCAAGCGAGCTCGAAAATTCTTTGAATCATCACCTAGTAGAGGAACAGTTTCCTAAGGACCCAAACAAATATGTAATGAATTTGTTATCAATAGAATTGGACAAGCTGCAACTTGAGGCATTGTCTCTTGGCTTAACATTCTGTATTCCACCTACCAGAATAAACGCTATAGAGACGCAGGCACAATTTGAGAACTTCTACGAGCAGCTCTCTGAACTCCAGCCAGTTTCAGAACATAATAGGAATTGGTTCAAAGCAAAACTTGTCGACATTGAGTACCAGTTTAGAATGACTCCTAGTCGTCAGAAATGTTCCCTAACAAGGGAGTACATCGACGCTCTTAAACGCCTACGTGATAATGAAAACCTGATCATTCTTCATTCTGACAAGGGACCTGGAGCAGTAGTAATGGACCGGGCGGACTACATTGACAAAATGGATTCAGTCCTTAGTGATCGTTCAAGGTTTGTGATGAATGAGAAAACTGATAACCCAGTAGACTTAGAAAGACGGGTTAGCAAAGAATTACAGTTACTACTTGAAGGTAATTTCATAGACACCATCACTTTCAAAAACCTCAAGCCGTGTGGAAGTCAGATTCCTCAGATGTACGGGCTCCCCAAGGTGCACAGGTCTGGAATTCCGTTAAGACCAATATTGGCAATGTCCAACTCTCCACAGCACAAACTGGCCAAATGGTTGGCAAAAATACTGAAACCGGTACGAGATTATATGACAAAGTACTACCTGAAAGATAGCTTTCTTCGAGCCGCGCTGTTAGAAAATCTCAACATGTCTGACAAACATGTCTTCACTGGACATAGAATCGTTGTTCACAAACGTGCCGTTGAAGGAAACCAACAGTTTCTTGCTATCCTATATAACTTCTAATCAGATCAACATTGCAATCCCGGAAAGTGAGTTAGAACGCCTACTTTTGCTGTGTACATCTAACGTAAGCTTTAGCGTTCAAGGCAAGGCTTATCGTCAAATTGATGGAGTTGCGATGGGCAGTCCGCTTGGTCCAGTTTTGGCCGATATCTTTGTAGCCAAGATGGAAAATCAAATGGCGAGCAAATTGGACAGTTTGGTCCTCTATAAAAAAAGGTATGTTGATGACATACTTATAGCCACCAGTGGCCAGATGCAGGCAACGGATTTGCTAGAACAAATGAACTGTTTGCACCCAAACATTCACTAAAGTTTAGAAAGGGAGATTAAAGGCCGAATGCCGTTTCTGGATATCAATATGATTAAGAGAATGGACGGATCCATTCAACGAGCTATATGTCGAAAGAATACGTAGTCCGGTCAGTACCTACACTTTGACAGCTATGTTCCCGTAGCATATAAAAGAGGATTGGTACGAACGCTATTTGACCCGGCCAGACGGCTTTACACTAGTGACACTCTGGATGATGAACTCCGCCAAACAGAACAGACTTTAGTAGACAATGGTTATCCGGGAGGATTTATAAGGAAGTTCAACACCAGCAATGTACGAAATAATTCTCAACCCACAGTCGCCAAAAAGACAGTAGTTTTACAACTGCCATTCAGGGGAGACGATGTGTGTCGAATAGTTGAACAACGCCTAAGGTCAGCTGTTGGACGCACGTTCTTTGCCGCGAAACCAGTGATCGTTTACAGAACAGTCTGAGTCCCCAAGCCCCCGGTTAAGAAACCAACGTCTCAGTTCGCCAAATCAAAC
>JTDE01002189.1:32463-48199 GCA_014338405.1 Paragonimus skrjabini miyazakii | reverse complement strand
TAGGTACAACCCCTGCCTTCCTCCAATCATTTAGCCTGATGACCTTGTAGAGGATGAGATCAAACAGCTGAGTTGGGGGCTCCTGCAAACATCACTAAGAGGCCTCAGTATCCCCGCATGGATACAGTTTGACCTCATCTTCTTATTCACACCTAGTATATCCAATCCATCCTCTACTTTTCCATCCCATTTCAAAATTCTCTATCACGGATCTTCTTTCAGTCCCTGTGCTGAGTCCAACCGCGATAGTTCCCAAGTCTGCAATATATACCGCCTCAAAAGACCGACGAAAAACCTCAGTATTTTGTAGCCACATTTCGATACCTTAGCTTGAAATATCAGCAATGCTACTCAGCCTTTTCCTGATAGCTACTTTGGCTTAAAGTAGGTCATGTGCTCTAATGATGGTTCTCTGCTAGATTCATTTCAAGCTCAGTCCTGCTTTCTTTTTGTACGTCAGAATACCTCTTTTTAACCGCCTTGAGTTAACAATACGTGGTGCGCCCCAGGCTGTTTATACATAGCTCAGGCATTCCTTCTGCGTCTCTGCGTCCTTTCAACCTTAATTTCCCATCAAAATTGATACCTCTCAAGCACGTTATGTCTTAATGAGGCATGCATGCTAGTTGGTTGCATAAAATTGTCTTTGATTATGGCTCGACCTTTGCTGAAACCATTGGTACCTTGACAGTCTACCCAACTAAATTGTTTTGCATTCGATATCAGTTCTTGAATATTTATGCCCCTAAAAGATCCATGACGCTGGGCAGAAGATTTGTCGTAGATACACCTAAGCCGTGGACTGATGATCCTGTAATCGGAATTGATCAGGTCACCGGACTTGTGGCGATTGCCAGGAAGTGTGCTATCTTTGCTCTTTGGGTTCTGAAGAGCTGAATGAGCTAAAACGGTCACAGTGAACAAGGCTTCACTCTATTTAATAAGAAGTACACCTTAAAAGACTGTGCGACTATGTTCAGACGGCTCGTTGGCTGATATGTTCTGCGTACCAAGTTGGTTTAACAGGTCACCGTCGGTGAAATGGATGATATCCCAAGTTGTAGCAATGCAAGATCGATCAATGTTCTCGGGTTCCTTCCCAATTTGTTTACACATATCCGGACTTCGTTGTCGTCTGGTCATTTACGTACCGTTGGAACGTCTTCCATCGCACGGGATTTTGGCCCATGCTAGATGGGGTGTCGGAATTTTTGAAGTTCGTCTGGTATGTTTGTCATTTTTTGTCTGGTATGATGCGGATCAATGAATCCCTGGAGGTGTGTTTGGTTTGGATGTGGAAAAATTATCCTTAATCTGCCTTTATTTCTCTGTTGTGAGCAGTAAACAATAATAACGACGTTTGTACCATAATTGCACACAAAATGCTTATTTTTTTCCTTACAACTACCATTGTCTATCTGTTAAAACTTCCTCCTTGGTGTTGACACATTCTCATCTTAATCTGTATCCGACTGTTTGAATGAGGTCAGTTCCCGTTGACTGGTAGCGATGTGTGGACACGTGCTTATTTGCCCTATTTTGAACTCCTTTGCTGGATAAATTGTGTAACCCGTTGATTCACCTTCAAAGTGAGACAGTACCTTTGTTGTAATTTTATTAAACAGTACCTTATAAAGTCCAATCCTTTCGATCGCCTTCTATGACGTTTTTGGGCTTGGAAGATAGTCCCGTTAACCCGACCGTCCGAATAAGCGTTATTGGAATTGTCGAATGCGCGTCACTGAGTGAATTATTCCAAATCGCCAGGAGCGATTTAACAGTCAGTGAATAGCAAGGTTTCAAGGCAGTACTGCATTCAGATCTTTCGAAGTAATCAGTCGCGTGCATCCATTGAGTATAAAATGCACGGTTGACGAAAACCCTAAAGAATCCAGACTGGAGAACCTATCGTATCTGAAGGTGCTACTAATGCCAACACGGCTAGCCCCCGCGCTGTAGTCTGGGGAATTCCTCCGAAAATCAAAGTGTTCCGGATGAATCCTCATCTGTCGAGGATGCGGCTGCTGATGGAACTTCTTTTGCCCCTCCACATTCCCCCTAAACCCAACCTATGGACTAGTAAACGGTCAGTTACCCCGTGATGCTCATGACATTTTCAGTCCTGACAATTTACCTTCTTATTCTTATATTTCTAAGTATCAGGCTAGGTTTGATAATGTTTGTGCTGCTTCTTATACTCAAGGTATTTTTGGAGCCCCGAAAGTTGAGAAGGAATCTGGCCCAGTAGAAGAGCTATTAGAAGCGGAAGAAGGGGTTCATAAAACTCGTCTCACCAGAATTTTCCACTCTGTCGGTCCTTTAGACGCGGCTGAAGCAAGAAGAATTGTTACTTGCCGAAGATGAGTAAAAGCTGCGTAGGAGAAGGCCCGAGCTACAGCGGAGATTGCTGGATGCCCACAAGGACCCCGAATGAGGAGTTGTTTTAATAAAACCAAAGGAACGCGACGAGGTAGGAACATCCCCATCACCAATCTAGTCCGATCAGGTGAATAACGTTGTCAGGACGCAGGAAGAGTTACTTAAGTCACTTATTCTGTGTGTAGGTCTGTCTAAGCTGGAGGTCGAACCATTCGGTGGATCGCCATGACGCATTCATGGGTTTCCCAGAAATTTAGAAAACAATGTAGCAAATAGGTTAAATGACGACATGATCACGCACATCCGAACGTGCCTCTCAAATGCGTTGAGAAATAAATATTATTATTATGTGAGTTCCCAGGCCCAGAAAGTTTATTTTCGTGGACTTCATATCTGCTTCATCGTTTGACTTTCTGAGTAATTGAGGGAAGTGTTTAAGAAGGCGCTTGGTAAGTAAGATAGAAAATGTGTCAGAAGTGGTGGACACCGGTAAGAAAGAACACAATTCGCTATAACCGGTTGGGCAATTGTGTCGTCCACCGGTATGGTGTTTCAAGGTCGAAACAGATTGGAAACGGCCATTTAGGCGCGAAAAGATATTTTCCAAATTTTTCATGAAATATTAAAATGCATATTACGGGACGTATATATAAATTTCTTCGAGTGTACTCGTGGTGTTGCAATGAAAAAACCAAGTGTACCTAAAAATTGCCCATATTCGCACTTTTGTTGAAAAAAATGTCGCCATTATTTTCGATATATGCATAATGTTGGCTTTCCGAATCGATTTTACGTTCTGAAACTGCTTCCATTAAAATTTTCCTGGTGGAATACATCTTTCCATCTTGCTGAAACGCGCAATTTCGCGCGGTTTTGGAGATGTAATAGAATTTGTAATTTTCGATCACGTTGTGTTCACATTGCATTGTACACGAAATATCACAGTAATTCCTAATGAAAACGATGTCACCACGGTTGTTGCTTAGCTACACATCGGAATTATATATTCAGCCTGTTTCCCAGATAGTATTTCCGATGGAAAACGGTCTACGTTTTCACCTGATTGTTTCTACCTACGGTGTTGTGTGAACAAGCATAACACGTCCCACCCTATCATTAAAACGTGCGTATTGTTTTGTTTGTTGCTTATCGACCATGCTTTAGTGTAGCCTGCCATGTGTACGCGAGTCAATGCTCACTTATCCGACGGATAATGACCAACTTTGATGCTCGCTGTTTATTTGACGAAAACATTGATCCCCACTTCTACCGTTTCAGCTACAACCCCTCTATCTTCGGACCATGGATGCTTATGATTCCGTTGACTGTTGGTCTATCTTTTCGCCGGCTGCAGACTGCACTGACGGCTGCCAATATGTTATCTCAGATTTTGCCGGGACTGACGGGTATCTTTATAACTCATTCTGTATGGTCCCAATACAAGTTTGTTTTGTTATCTGCAGTGTTCATTTTTACAACCTTGTTGATAGTTAAGGTCAACTGGACGGAGCAACTACTAGTGTGAATATATGCGGCATACTTAGGCGTTGATCATAGCTTGAGTCAATTGGACGGAGCACCCACTAGCGTGAATACATGCGACATACTTAGGCGTTGGTCGTAGCTTAAGTCAGCTGGACAGAGCTACTACTCTCGTGAATATATGCGGCATACCTAAGCGTTGATCATAGTGTAAGTCAACTGGACGGAGCAACTACTATTACGACCGAATAAAGGGAATTCGCCAAAAAGGTGGAACTCTGTCCATCGTCGAAATTGATGAATCACTGTTCATGAAACAGAAGTACCACCGTCGGCTTCACTTCTCGAAGGCGTGGATAATTGGTGGCATTGAAGGGGAGACGCGGAAGGCGTTCATGGCGGTCTGCCCTGGGAACAGACGAAATACAGCCACCTTATTGCCCATCGCCCGTAGACATGTCCGGGTAAGCCTGTTACATTATTCCGTATCTCTATTATCTGTTAGTAAAAAAATTTTCTTGCTGCTGAAGTTGTTCGAATTTTGTGACGTTTCAGTTCCTGATACCCGAGAATTCTGTTGCCTGGGAATTTTTTTGTTTCAATCTTCTGTAGACGTAAGCAAGAAATGTGCGGTAGTTCAGCGGCATAGGGATTAATGGAAAAATAATGAAAAGTTGCATTCTACGTTCTTTCGGAGAATTGATGGTAGAATGTAATGAAACTCAATGTCGTGGACGTGGAAACATATGCGATTATTTAAATTTGGGCGTAATTGAGCAGGAAAACGTGATTATATTTTTGACAATCGAGCTGTTGTTGAAACATGAGTATTAAGCATTTTATAAAACTGCAAACATAAGGTACGCCTATAAACATATTTCACCGTTGAACAACGCAAAATAACAGGACAAGTATGTGATATTTTTTGGTTATATTCGCCATGCTTTGCCATTCGTTGCTACCACTGTAGTGAACTTTCTATGAAATCATGACGTACGCTGGAATAAACACGAGATGACCTGTTGAACGTACTACATCGAGGAACTGTATCGTTCGTTTGTCCTACCCTACGAGTTACGCCAAACTGTACTCCACGCTTAGACACATAACTTCTTCATCCACTTGTTCTACCTTACCAGCTGTGCTAAACTGTAATCCTTGCTTAGACACTTACATATTGCCTATAATTGAGCTTCTGGTAAGGTCATACGAAGACAAGCCAGTCTTGGTACGTTCCATTGTTTTACCGGTAAAGGCAATAATGCTGTTAAAGCAAGTCACCACCGTACGGCTGCAGTCTTTCAATTACATTGTGTAGGGTTTTATAGTGACGGTCAATTTCGGCTGCAGCAAGAGGCTGAAGCTGCGGACCCACCAACCGTTGAACTGATAAACTGTACTCTGCAAGCCATTGCTCATGAATTGGCACGTGTTCCTTGTAAACAAAAATGAAGGCTGCAAAAATCTTTACCGTAGGGGTAGAAATGTTTATGAAACACCGAAAAAATGTGTATGCAAGGACGACAATGAATGGTAAAAATCACGCTCGCAGATGCTATCCACTAAGAAAACGTCGCCATTTTGTTGCACACGAAATTACAAGCCTCAAATTGGTTACTAGAGAACCGTTTACTCTACACTGAAAAGCTGTTTCCAAGTGGAGTTGTGAAACTCGTCCGTTCAGATGTTTTTGGAGGAGGTGGCTTGCGAACGTGGTCATTCTGTGAAAAATATTCTTCACGTACCAGTTAACATCGACAACCTCACGATGGTCACATCCATAGGTCGTTTTTATTTCATACTCCTGCAGCAGTCACTCACTTTGGACCCATATTTTTTGTTGGCAACGGCTAGGACGTCCTTGGGTGCGTCCTTTTCTTCAACCGTCCGTTTGTATTCTCCAATCTATTATTCGTGCGACTGCCAAAGTTGACAACATTACTCTGCGCATGGATGGCCCACTTCGGCTTGATATACGGCCAATGACACAACATTTCAGAAAATTCCTATCGGTTCGACCGATGATATGCAAATCACATTTAAACCTGCGGTAAACAGTGTAAGAGTGCAACTCACTCTTCCTCACTGTCTACCATAGCCTTTCGGTGAAAGAGATGATGACATCGGAAAGAGTTTGTCTTTTAACGATTATGACGAATGAATTTAACCCACTTAAATGATTACGCACGGCATCACATACATGAAGGTAACACAACTTGAGGTCGCAGCCGAACACCACACGGACTGTCCTCACTTGCTCAGCCATCTTATCCTTGTTAAACGTCCTCACCGCGGTCTGCTCGCCCATTGTTTCTCTAAAAATTTTGAACAGCTTACGTAGTGAAGCATACTTCTAACTACGAACGTACATGTACATCACGAGTCGGCCGTGTCCCCCACCATCTGCTATGAGGAATTGATATAACTTCCAGCTTGGAAAGTACGAGGAAATGTACAATGACATGCTTGTGCCTGTTTGTCTCGTGGGTAGCATCGACATTCACAACATGCGGGAAACGTCGGAATATTTCAATTTGCATTCGCTGGGCAAAGCAGATATGCCTATATACGTTGCCATAATTCTGCATAGTGCGCACCACACCTAGCACAGTATTACCCGACAGCACTTTACTACGGTTCTGTAATGTTTCGTGATCAATCGTACACAAAACTCTCACTTGGCGTTGCAGGCTTCAACTTGCGGCGGGTGTTTCCAACGTCAGCGGTTGTGATAAACTTTCCGTAAACATCCGCTACACACTGCTTAATGTCAGCAGTTAGTGTGTTGTATTGGAGAAGACTTCTGCATTCGTTCAATTCACCGACGGTGAGTCCACGATTCGCACGTGTGGACTCATACAGAAGGCGATTTAGGGGGCAGTTTTGCTCCAACTCGAAAGAGCTCACAATCAAACACGCATCTCGTCGGACCACGTGAAATCGTGATCTGCAACATGTGTCACGAAAACTGATTCGTTAAAACTAACAACAGTCAACCCACTAGTCACTTCGCACATCTCTGCATATACTCCTACGCTTTTGTACTTCGTACAACGATAATGAATCTGCACGGTTTTCAGGTAACTAGGTCACCTTACCTTATCGTGCCTCAGAACAGTTTTCCACCTACGGCTCGTCACACGAACGTAAATAGCGCTCACCTGATGCATATAGCTCTAAAAGCACTCAAGGAACTGTGGGAAAGTCCGAAATTCACGATTCTCAAATATCGTTTTAAAAGTGGTAATATACTTCATTTTCTACAAATAAAAAATAAATAGATGAAATTAAAATAATCAGCGAGTGAAAAAATACTAAAAAAATAGATTAAAACTAACTCCAGCGTCTTTGTGTTAACATTAACACATGCAATCAACCACAACAGCAGCTGTACCGAATTTCGAAGAAGATTTACGTCAAGGTCGTTTTCTGGTAACGGCCAGTTAAAGCAAACAGATATGAGTTCATGACGCAGATTTCGACGATTTCAATTTCTGCACCAGGTACCAAGCTGATGAAGTGGATTTTCCGACAAAATAATCTTCCCAAACACGACAGCTGAGGAAATTACGGTCTGCGAATAACATCCAAGCTGGCCAGACAGCAGTTGGGGTTTCCCTTTGTTTTCCAAAACGAAACGCTTCAAAACTTGCATTTTGTCCCTTTCTGGTTGCTCCAGGATAAACGCAGGGTTGAGAACTCCGGTCCATAAGCACATTCACGTCTATATCTAACAAATGAAACCAATCTACAACTTAGGTTTCAGAAGTAAACGTGATAACGTCAAGTCAAACCTGCTCATATTTTAATAAAACAAAAATATCACCTGAGTAACGTCGATGGAAACGAAATGTTTAGTGGGTCGACCCATTTATTGACATTCTAACTCATTTATAAAATATCCGATAATGATGAGTTCAATGGGAACCACAATGCGACTCCACCACCACCACCACTTCGCTCTTGAAGTTGAGTCGAACACTGACTGTACATCGTAGAAGCAGCTCTTTCGACACGGTTTGGATATGGAGAATCGAATGTTCAGTTTATTGGTGTGTTCACAAACGAATTCAACAGTTTCTAGCAAAGGGGCATAGTTGAACAAAGTACAGATACGTAACGAACGCGCACATTGTCTGTTCTTGATAACCTTTCTATGTCACCAACACAATCCAACGCGTCCCGAGGACTATGGCGATTTATGTGACCTGGCGTTATTTTACTTAACCTCGTTCCGCTACTTACATACTGTCTTTACTTCATCGAACCCGTATGACTCACTTGACCATGAAAATTGATTACTGCGTTTTATTCCAACTACAGATTCTGCGCAAGTGGGTTGCGGCGGTCATGTAGAAAGCAACATCACTGTCTATGCCACACAGACCGGACGCTTTTGACGTCATAGCTCAACAAAAAGTAGTCAAATTGTACAGCCAACTAATCAGACGAGAAATCGGTTAGTCCGTTGGGTTGACACTGAATTTATTAAAGAACCATCGATTGAGCCTTTCGGGATTCCGACAAGCGCAGACGATTAACAAACATCACATCAAACAGATACCATGGATTGTCAGTAGATGAGTCGGGAAATTGAAGCCTCAGACAATGAAATTAGAATCAAGATAGACAGCACCTTTTCTACTGAGGACTTCTCGGGGAATAAGTGAAACTATGTCCGAGAAGAACGTTTGATGTTAACTGCACTTGAACGCAATAACGTTTGGCTTTTTCAAAGAGGAGAATGTCAGCTTACTAATGAGCTGCGAAAGGCCGGGGTCACATCGTGCACCAAACCAGCGGGTACGGTGTAAAAGTTAACCATACGCTTTGAAGTCAATGCTAGAATGGAATTTTTGAGACCCTACATCGCTGCCGACCATAGTAGGTCTAAGATTCACCGTGCAGTTGATGCAAGACTAGGGCGATTGGTCCAGTGCACGTTCGACATAAGGTTCTTTGAAGGCCGGAACATCTGATAAGACGATTTGTGACAACAAACAGTAGAGGCGTGTATTAAGGTCTTCCGCTATGCTGAAGTGTGCTGAATAAGAAATGGGTTTACATTGGTGTTCTGATGGTGCAAGCTAACCTGACGACCTTTGGATAACATGGAATCTTCCGAAGTAAATGTGAAAGTATTTGCGCGTGATTCCAGGCTGAAGCAAAGACATACTGAACCAGTTGGCCACCTCCAGGAAATCCTGGATGGTAGCAACCTTTGCTGTTTTTTGGTGAACAGATCTACGGTTGCATGGGTTCAGTATCTGTTCGTCACTGGGTGAATATTCATTGCGGCGAGATTGTATCCTAATGTTAGGAGGTTTCTAATGAAGTGGTTCAAACGAACCGCTACCCATGTCACTCTCTGAACAGACTAGTTTCTCTTTACAGCACTTCAGAAGCGCTGCCCGCCATTAAGTTATATTTGTCGTGGGGCACATCTGGCAATTCCGTAACAGCACACGGGTTTGTAGGTAGCAACTATTCCCGACAGAATAATCCCCTAGGAACCTGTAATGCCTGTTTTTAGGATCTGCATGTGGATGAATGGCCTGACATTTCTATGGGAAATCAAGAGCTCATTACTGGCAACCCAGTTTTCCAAACAACCCGTAACTCAAGATAATGAACTACAAATGGTACTGGTCAGAAACAACCTTAGTGACAGGCGGTGGTAGGTCCAATTGTCTTTGTGTTGTACACGCTGGCAAAAACTTTCCCGTGCAGTATCTTAATCAATGCGACTCAAGAATTAATTTATTTGCATTGGAGCTTGCAGACAAGTCTGTGACTGAGTCCGCTGTGCACGTTAGAACAAGATCTGGAGTAAGAGTCTGTAGTTCTACCAATATAACAGAACAGCCTAAACCGCGGCTATGAAGGGCACCCTAAGGGTGGGCGGGGTACGCTGGCGCGACGAAAGCTGGTCACTGTGGGCCATGTTTTGCCTCTTGGAGGAAGAGCCGCGGCTGAGAAATCTCAGGGCATTTGGTTGGTGAAACTGCTACTTGGAGATGTTACGTACAAGGTTATCCCATGAGTGTAAGGGTCTCCAAAATATACACACGTGTGACAATCTACCCGAATATGACTTGGGTTGTCGTGGGGACGGCTAGTGTACATTGGGTAAAGGAGAACGGCGATCATACCCGCGTGGTACACGCAGAAGCAAACAACAACAGTCGTGGGATACGTTTTATATATATATCAATATATCACCCTGAAGTTGGCGCTAGCCGTGTCATTGGCGAGTGGCATTCAGGGGCACAAGGGCTCACTGAATATCTACAGACCAGCAGCTAGCCAGGCTTTGGGAAGCAATGGTAGTTCCGGGGGTTGGTGCTGAATGCACAGTTTAAATGTGCGTACAATCACTTTTCGGCGTTAGCTATGGTCATATTGTGTTGGCGACAAGTGCTATTGGTTCGACCTCGATGCACTGAAATAATATTGGTTTGTTGTTTGCAAAACTAACAAGTAATGAAAATACAAGCACACTCCATAACAACTTGCCAAATGGCTCCGCGGAATAAAGAACGACTGGGGGTAAAGAAGAATATCAGTTGGGGTGTATGCCGACTACCGACAATACGGTGAGTTCCACCATCCGCTCAGGTTAATTTTTGGCCCATCCGTCCAATCCGCAAAAAGGCCGATTGACGTGGATTATGGTTTCCGTGCACCCAAAAGGAAGATATTAAAATTGGGTACAACCACTTTGGTAGCCCACTAAGCCAGCTGGCTACCATTGATTGGGTGCTAAGAATAGCTTACCACAACAAAAAGCCAAACTTTTATTTACTCTCGCTCCAGATTTAAAAGACAACCAGGAAACGGAAAGGCTGCAGGCGAGAATGGATTGCCGTTGGAAACTTTTGTAGCGTAACAGCCCAATTTTGGAAAGTGTCTTGTCGCAGCTGAATGTTTCATTCGAGAGAATGAAACTGTCCCTCAAAAGTTCAAGGACGCTCTGGTCGTACCTTCGTTTAAGGGTGATGGGAGCATGAAGGGCACCAACAGCTATCGGAGCATCGCTTTGCTGAGCTGCATTGGAAAACTCCTAGCAAGAATCTAGTTGAACCCAGTCAGTGTGGGTGTTTTGGTGACTGATGTTCTAAGAAGCAGAGTGGATTTCGTACAAGTTGTAATACGATCAAATTGCTGCTGGCTATTCGACAGACCCCAGAGTGCCGCAAACGCAATCAGCCGCTGCATATCCTCATTGTGAATCTCCCTAAGGCGTTCAATTTCGTGAGCCATGAAGCATTGTGGACGGTGTTTTGTAAGTCCGGATGTCCGGGTAAGTTAGTTAATTCAGTTAAAATATTGTATGCGGGTACGAAGGTGAAGTTGCAATCATGTGGACTGACTTCAGACAAACTTGACTTTGCAACTGTCAAGAGACAGGTCAGCTTCTCGGCAACAATCCAATCTAACTTATATTTGACCTCATTGCTAATATTTGTTCTTCAGGATCTCGCGGTCTGTGTTGAACATGAATACAGCAACAATAGCCGATTGCTGAATACCCGGCGCTTCATCACCTTAAGTAGGCTAGGTAATTCAACAAAACGCATGGTTAAGTAACGTGAACATGCCCGGTTAATTCATGAGAAGAAGCGCGTAGCAAACAAGCTTGTTTTCGGTGTTTCATTATCAAGCTAAATAGAATACATTTATATGAGTTTGACAGGGGTAGTACATCAATAGGGCGAGGGATGGTAGGCATTAATGTCAAGCTAGTCAGACTCATCAAGTGGTTTTGGAAACTGGGTGCTCCTACGCAACAGATCGGTCCGGGTTATTGATACACGGCCACGGGAGGTTCAATGCTTTGACTAGATGTTTTTGTGAACATAACGGGGGTGAGTGTAATCGAATTGCGATGGCTTCTGCGATGGCTATTAAGCGACCTCCGACCCATTTTGATTGCACTCCGCGGGCTCAATAGACCGGTTTGAACGAATCGACCGGGTGAATCACATGGCTCGATTCGATCAAGTGTGCAGCGGCCGCCGATGAGCAAGTCTTCAGCGATCCTCTAGCTAGCCATGCCGGATGATGCTCACGCATGCGTTCAGATAGTCGCTTTGTTGTGCGGCCTATGTAGCTTGTTCCACAGGAACAAACAAAACGGTAAACACAAAAGAAGCAGCATGTACAGGCGGTATATCTTTTAGTTGGGGACGCAAAACTGGTGTGCAGTTAAATCGTATGCGTAATTGAGCTGCAAAATAGGTTTGTTAAGTGCCACGTTATGTCTCCTGGTTATGTTCTCAACGTTGCCATCGCCTTTGAAAGGCAGCGTAATATAGACAGACTTTTTGTTTTCGATTTGCGGTACACTCATCTTTCTGCTACTTATCCTGTGTTTAGCTGTAAAATGTTCCGGATAAACTTTTTCAAGGAGTATGTTAAATATGAATTGATTTTCTACTTCTTCGGTGTCATCTGAGCACATTTTCTCATCTCTGTCTAGTAAGCATCGGACTAAATTCATTTTTGTCCCAAAGGTACAAAACTGTTAAAGTTAATATACTGTCTTGACCAGGTTCCTTTGCGATGTACTTTACGTTGTTCTATGCCGTCTCCATGGGGTGACATGAACACGTCTAGAAATGCTATGCCTACTGATGACTCGGGTTCCAGGGTGAAGCGGATATTTTTGTGGGCACAGTTGAAGTGCACCAGTATCTCAGTGAGGCATTGCGAGTCATTTGCCATGCAGATAATATCGTCTACACAACGTTTTTAAAGAGCTAATGGCTTTAGTTTATCTGCTAATGAACTACCTTCAAGCTCAGTCATACAAATGTCCATTAATAAAGGGCTCAACGATGAACCTATTGCCACTTCATCCTTCTGGCGATATAACCTACCGGAGAAACTGAACTGAACGTTGTATGTGCAGCGATGTAAAAGCTGCTTTAGCTCATCTACCGGAATCCCTACGTTTATGTCACTGTTTTCTATATACTGGCCGAGAAACTCAATCGTCTCACTCAGTGGGATATTTGTAAATAGAAACGTAACATCAGGCGAGAACAAATGCATTCCCTATTTGTTCCTTTTCCTTACCGTTTCGACAAATTTAAAAGATTCTCTATGACTATGAATCGCTAGTTTTCTCTTAAGTGGTTCTAACAACTCGGCTAGCCATTTTGCCGTTGCATGATATGGCGAATTACGCATATCTAGAATCGGCCGTAGCGGCACTCCGTTTTTATGCACTTTAGGTGGCCCATAAAGCCTGGGGATTCCACCGCCTACTGATCTAATTCTTTCGAAAGTAGTTGAATCGAGCAGCCCTTGTTGTTTCACACGTCTCAGTGTCTTTGATAATGCCTTTTTCCCTAGCTACTGTTTTGTCCTTTTCAGTATTTATACAAACAAATTTGGTTGTATCTGCCAGTAGAGCATTCATTTTAGTTAAATAATCAGCTTTATCTAGAATGACGATTCCAGCCCCTTTGTCAGGTCTGGATATTATTATATCCTCATTTCGCCTTAGGGAAACATGTTGTTTGCAGACGATAGTGCACAATTTCCACACAGCAAAGTAGAACTTCGACGACTAGCCACGTTTCCCGCTAACTGAGTAGCAACCTGTCTACAGATCTATCCGTGGGCCGCTAGCTGCAAGCCCCTGCGGGGGAAAGGATAGTGCTACTTCCGGGTGTCCTGAAAGGCGTATTTGGAAGCACTACAGCCTGAAGATGAAACCCGGGTTTTCTACCTATCGTCCACTGGTGTTATCCAAACTTTCTAAGAAGCACTTTGGGTAATAGATGGCCAAACATGGTTCTAAACACTGAGGTAGTTCAGTTGGGAGGCACGGACAAGACTGAAATCATGCTGATGCACATTCACCTTCGTCTGCTAGGACACGACAGTAGAACCAGCGATGAACTGCTAACCGAGCAGATGTTATGCAATCAACTGGATGTGGGTGAGCGAAATCCTCGTGGTCAGTAGCTGCTACATTTATGTGTTATCCAGGAATGCCTTTTACGGTGTACTATCGTTTATAGGTCCTCGGATAAATTAAACTTAACTAGGACCGGCTGGAAGGAAGTGATTCAAATGGGCTTCCGAGGGTTAAATGACTGAGAATTGTGCGACCATAAACTCAAGTGTACCATAAACAAACGAACAGTAGTCGTAGGACGTGGTGACGTGGTCATATGTGCAGTTGCGTTGTACGATCTTCCGGGAAGACGATGAGCAACGCGTAGCAATAAATCAACGATCCCAAATGGTCAAAACAAGATTGGTTCACAACGCCACGGTACTATTTAACAAATGATCAAAGTTAATAATTAGACAACCTCAACAGTTTCGATCGACGGATCGTGTCCGGGAGACAATTGCAATTTGATGCCAAATAGTCTAAAGATGAACTATAATCACATAAAATGACATTCATACAAGACAGAGTACTTCCCAACAGTCAGTAGGTTAAAAAACAATAGGGATTAGCCAAACTCCAAAAAGGTGATGCACGCACAATTCAAGCAAAGTACAACAAGCGGCAACTAGCTATTTGCACAGCTGTCAACTGGCGCTTCAAAACAAAAACATCTAGGTCAAGATCCACTTAACGGCCAGGAGCATGGCGGTAGAATATACAGGTATAAACGTTTTGGGGGATTTGGATTGGGTCGGATTTTTACACGAATGTGGCTTCGAAATTCGATACAAGCGTTGAACGCGACCGCGGATGCACTGGACCTCTGGACATATTGGGCCACACAGTCAACCAAGTTATAGCCACTGCGTTAAACGTAGGTTAAATATATATGCATATAAATTGACAGTATCAAATTATGGTCGTATTCAATTAACTAATCACAACTTTTCTTTTCCATAAAGCCGGATCGTGGTGATTGTTCCCTTTCCTTCTTTCGCCTTGCCATTGAAATGTATATCGAACACTTCGCTTTTTTGGTCCAACTTCAGCTTTCTATCTTCATGCCCATCCTTTTTAGACTACAGTAGTTTGTCCTTTAGTAAACCACGTCTTGCCTAATATCTTGCATTTTTCATATCAGTTAGACTACAAAGGTCTTAGTCTATGTGCCTTCTAATTTTCCATAATTGAATTTATGCCAAATACATGATGAGTGAATCCCAAACCGGTGCAATGCAAGTCGTTCGCGGTACTGATTAGTTTCAGGTGTCTCCTGGCTTCGGTCACCGTGACAATCTAATACGAACCGAACGTCATCGATCGTAGGACAAAAAGCTGGTGAACGTGTTTTGATTTCATTTACTCCTTGATTGTTCCTCCTTCTCTGGTTGCGTTCCAAGTTCTGTGAATTAACAGGAATCCTACACAGCATAAAATGCTTTGGCTAATCGAACTGCTCTTATTTATTCGTTCTCTCCGTAAATGCCAATTTCAAAGTACATTAAAAACTCAATGCCAACCAATTGTCGAACCTTTGTCCCGTGCAGGTAATCCGTCACTATTTCCTGTGGATATGACGAAGTTTATTCGAAACCTCCATGGTCAGACTTCCCTATAAGTAGCGACCTCCAAATTGGAGATTCAGTAAGTCGTGATATTTTACCTGGTATGCCCTCGTAAAAGAGGCTTGATAAATCTCGCCCGCCAGTTGAGGATGGGCTTTTAGCTATCGTGAAAAATAATCTACATAACAAGCACGCTTTTCTATACATTTTTGACGCTTCTGATCTCTAACATACTATGTTTTAACCAAGCTGTTACCGTATTAATTTTTGCGGGTCTGAGTTGCAAATCGTTTCGTGCATCACAAGCTTCGTGTATATTTACCTGTCCACTGATTTTCAAAGTCTATCAAAGTGCATGATAGTAACGCGTTGATATCAGAATTTTGCTCTTGTTTGC
>JTDE01002189.1:3722-15986 GCA_014338405.1 Paragonimus skrjabini miyazakii | reverse complement strand
AGCATTCTTGTGTTTCAATTGCCACATGCAACCGACCATAAAAACATTAGCCATAACGCTTTTCGAAAAACAATTACGATGGGGTGGTCTTCAGTTAAGGGTCGGTTAAAATCAAACATATGAGCCTAGGACGCAGATTTCAACGGCTTCAATTTCTGCAACAGATACCAAGTTAATGAAACGATTTATTCCAGGAAAATAATTCTCCCGAACACGACAGCCCAAAAACTCACGGTCTAGGACCAGCATTCATGACGAGTAGGCGCTCGTCATCTATGATTTGTCGGAAACATTTCTGTCATGTCCAGAGTACTGAGCAACCGCATCCACTCACTCACTGTCCACGTCAGCCCATTCATTTATTGATAGCCTGAAGCCCTTCATGGAAAAAGCACTTGTTCATGTAAATGATAGGCTTTTGCAGACTACTACGCCTGTCTAGCAACCATCTGACATCCGTGCGCAATCGAAATACTGCGGTTCATCACGATGGTGCTAGCAACAGACAAACTTTTGACGCAAAGCCGAGAGGTGCGTCTTGCCGACTGCATTTTGGGACCAGTAGCAGCGTTATTTCAACTCAGTAGAATATTCTACTTTAGTCAGAGCAGGGACCATACAAACCACCAAGTGAATTCATATCAAAGTTTGGAACGCATTCAAACAACGTTGACGTTGGCCTTTGGTGGTGCTTTTAGTGGGTCTTTCCGGCCACTGAAGTTCGACCACCACTAAATGGCGTTGGTTTTAGCACAACTCAATGATTCCGCCGATTTCAAGGGGCGTAAATTCATCAAACGCACCATTGTCCGTGTAGTAAACTGCGTTCAACTAAACGTAGCGTCAGTTCGTATCCAACCGACTCTTTTCGCAGCAGCGCTGTTAAAATCGTCGCCGAAAAATTCTCAAGAACCAACTGGAACTTGCTCGCAGACAGAAAATGTTGAACACAGTGGAACAGCACACCGTTGCAGGTTGTTCATTCATTTTTTCCTGTTCACGCCGACCACAACGAGGTAAGTTAGAAACAACTATGATTAAATTTGATCGCAGGTGTCCGTTAGGCATCAGCGGACCTTTAAACGCCTCTTAAGTATCACCGCTCCACACGGTACTACAGAAATCCATGGGCAGTTGGTGATCATGCTACAGATTTCTCACCAACTCCCGTATCACAACCTGTTGTCTCACGCATCATACTGGCAATTTTTACTTAGAAATTGTAATGCAACTGTTGCTTTTCAATTACATCGATATCTTGCCACCAAACTGAACATCATGAACAGTGAACCAATTGTCCGCCTCATTTCCCTCAGTGACGCGTAGATTTCTGCTGTCGGTGCCTGTTTAGAACAACTAATAAGCAGTGAACATCTGTCGTTTGCTTTATTCTTACAATGGCTACAACCAGCACAAATTAGGTGTGGCATTTTTGAACGCAACTTTCCAGTTATTTGTTATACAACATGCAACCTCGAACGTTTCCTGGGCCAGTATGTATCACGGGTGTCCACTGAGATAAAATTCCTCTCAGTTGCTTCCGATGCCCAACTTTTGCATGTGTCCCATCTATACTCGGGTCGTTCTCTAATAACAGCTTAGCGGAATATACTCACTCCCACACAATGTTTTACTAATCTGCAAGTAGTTGTGTAATGTTCCAACACCCATTTGGCATGATTCACGGGAAACAAAATTCTGTTATTTTAAATTCATCCAAGGTTCTACAGAAATAGCTTTGTATACTGATTTTGCAGTAGTTATTCATGTTTCAGCAGTTGACCTGTGTAATTGCTGCATACTTTTATTGTTGATTGGTTGCCACGGTCGGAGTATGAAGCTGCTTGTTTTGAGAATTTGATTGCTTACCGCATGGTACCGTAGATTACTCTACCAAATCTTGTCCTGATTTTGATGTTAGTTTTCGTCCACGCGTTGCTGGGAGGCAGTTTAGTCGTGACCTCCAAACCAGTCACACATCTTAAACATTCGCTTGCCATGCCAAACCCAGATAATAATTTACTTAGAACGCCAGTTTACTACGGTCATCTGACACACGCGTGGCACCGCCAGTATCATAGAAGGTACGTTGTCATATCCAAATGTCAACACGGTCCAATAACTATTGTCTTTTGATTTGGCTAAATTGGCATTTACTTAAATGTTTAAAGAACAATAGAAGAACGTTTCGACCCGATTGTCATCAAAGTGACATACAGATTCACTGCCGGCTAAAGCACGCAGCACCCGGTGTGAAATAAAAAGGACACGCCCAGATCATTTGTTCTAACTTCTTATCACCATAACTCATCTGTTAATTTTGATTCTCTTTCATTATGGCTATCACGGGACACGGGAATTCGTTTGGTCGCTTGGCATAATACGAACGCGGACGTTTACCTTTTATCCAAACAACGCATCAAGCCTCAGGGGGATAAAATTCACAGGCACGTTGAGATATTATCACAGGCTAGTGCCCGTTTCTCGCACGTCCGCTCTGATATCAGCCCACCATCAACTTTCAACAATCGCACCTATATACTAACTTCACTTGGCCGTTTTATCTGTTGACACATGTTAATAACTATTAGGGACGCATCGACGGAGACGATTGTCGGACCTACTTTCGAACATTAGATTGTTAAGCTTGGCATATCACCTGGGATCACCACTGATCGTTGCACCCAATTCCAACCATCTTCGTTCCGTAATCTTGCAATGGTTCGCCGTTTATGTGCTACGGATTAGTCTAGTAAATTCATCAGTAGTCTAAAACCTCGTTATTGGGCCGTTTGATGTAAAAGGGGGCTAGCATTTTCCGTTGATTTTTGTGACCCTATCTATCGTTAAGAAGTACATTGTTTGTCCCACTTCTAAATTTTTCTGCGGTACCATTTCATTTTTCCACCCGACCTCCGACAACTTTTGGTACGGACACGGACTTACCTGCAGATTTACGCTAATATTTGTCCAACCTATATGTTGTGCAGCCTAATAACTAGCGTCGCCGAGGACAAAGTACTATCAACTTACTCACGACTTTTTGCGCATGCGCCTTGATGAGTCTGTGACGACACTACAGCTACAACACCTCAGCCCCATGAAGGGGGTTAAACGCGACGAGGTATTTCTCATTATGAGAAGGTCTTATTGAAACGATTTCGTATCCACGAGATAACTGAGGCTGGCATACATGGAATATAATCAGAAGTTGACACCGACCAACCCTCCCCCATCTTTGTTTGTATTACACCTATCTGTAACCTGGACAAGTTGTGCTCAGGAACAAAACGCAATGTGCACAGGATACTTCACGCATCGGCCGAAACACTTGACAGATTATGATTTAAGACATAGTTATCGAACGTCTAGTTTCCGTGTTTCTGCCGCTATCTTTACGAAATTTTTGATCCACGAACGGTCCGATGTAAGTTTACCAAGTAGTTTTTAAGTAACCTTTATAGTCTCATGGAGGCTAGCAGTTACTACGTGAAAGTTTGCACTTCCTAACCACGTATTTACAAGATGGAACGATAAAAATACAGCCAGCCAGAAGTATCTTGTCTACCTTAATGCTAGCGATCTGACATTTGTGTAATAGTAGAAACCTGAAATAAAAGGGGAACGCAGTTTGAATGAGCTGCGTGTAATCGGTAGAATGTGAATATCTCCGTTATCTTTTAGTTATAAAATAATTCGTAACCATTAAATTTGTTGAAAATGTGTGATATGTTGCAGTATCTAAAATCTTAAAAATCTGTTCTTTAGAGATTTCTTTGTTTCATTCTTCCGAAGACGTAAACAAGAGATGTGCGATCGCTTAATGGCATGGGGATTAATGGAAAAATAACGCAGAGTCGTATTCTACGTTATTTCGGAAATATGAAGGTAAAATATCATGAAAGTCGACGTCATAGACGTGGAAACACTTACTTTTATTTAAATTTCGACGTGATTAAACAGGAAAGCGTGATCATAATTCCGACGATGGAACTGTTGTTGAAACATGAGTACTAAGCTTTTTATAATTCTACAAGCGTGAGATACGCCTATAACCTAATTCAACGTAGGACAATTTGCCATATTATCGTTTATTTTGAAGAGCAATATACACAGCTTCGTTCAAGAGAAGAACAATCGGTGACACCAAAAATAAACAACAGATATGTAAAAGGTGAATGTAAAAACAGGCTCTCTGTCAAACGTGAGACGCTGCGTAGTCAGCAACACTGAACAAATGACAAGTCCTCTCACAAGAATAGCAAGCGTTAATGAGCAAATCATCAAATGAAAAGATATTTGTGTTGTATATAACAAACGGGTTTAGGATTTGAAGGAAAATAGATGAAAAATAACACCACTCGCTCGTACCACTGTTGTTAACATTTCCATGGAATCAGGATGTACGCTGGAATGGAAACAAGGTGAACTGCTGAAAGAATGATATTAGGGACCACTCCCAGCAATTCGCCTGGATGGTGCTTCAAGGCCGAAGCGAGTTGAAAATGGCCATTTAAGCGCGAAATGAAATTTTGCAAATTTTTCATGAAATTTTAAAATGCATATTGCGGGACAAATTTACATATCTTATGGAGTATAATAAAATAGTTGCAATGAGAAAAATCAGCTATACGTAATTATGGTTCATATTTGCACTTTTGTTGGAAAAAATGTATCGACATTTTTTTCGGCAAAAGTATCATGTTTGCTTTCTTCAACGATTGTACGTCCTGGAAATGCTCCCGTCGGAATTTCCGTAGTAGAATACATCACAGAAACGCTCGATTCCGCGTGGTTTTGTAGATATGATTGAATTTGTAATCCTCGACCACGTTGCGTTTACATTGCATTCTACACGAAATATCGCAGTATTTCCTATTTAAAGCTATACCGCCATGGTCGCTGCTTAATTATTCACCTGAATTATATGTTCAGCTTGATTCCTTTATAGTAGTTACAGTGAAAAATGGCCTAGGTTTTCACCTGCTTGTGTGTAAACATGGATAAAACGTCCCACCCTATCATTAAAACGTGCGTATTGTTTTGTTTGTTGCCTATCAACCATGCTTTAATGTAGCATGCCATGTGTACGCGAGTCAATGCTCACTTATCCGACGGATAATGACCAACTTTGATGCTCGCTGTTTATTCGACGAAAACATTGATCCCCACTTCTACCGTTTCAGCTACAACCCCTCTATCTTCGGGCCATGGATGCTTATGATTCCGTTGACTGTTGGTCTATCTTTTCGCCGGCTGCAGACTGCACTGACGGCTGCCAATATGTCATCTCAGATTTTGCTGGAACTGAAGGGGATCATTACAACTTATGCCCAACGGTCTAAATATACGTATATTCTGAATTCTCTCGATTTCTGCTTATCAACGTTGATCATAGGTTAAGTGAACTGAACAGGGGAGTTACTTGTGTAAACGCATACTACATAATTAAGCGTTGATCATAGCTGAAGTGGACTGGACGGGGTAGTTGCTTGTATGAACGCAAACTAAATAATTAGGCGTTGACCATGGCTTAAGTGAACTGGATGGAGCAGCTACTAGCATGAATACATGTAGCATGCTTACACGTTGATCATAGCTTGAGCGAACCGGACGGAGCAGCTACCAGGTTGACCGCATACCACCTACTTAAGCGTTGATCATAGCTTAAGTGAACTGGACGGAGCAGCCATGAAGGTCAACATATGCGACATAATTATCCGTTGATCATAGCTCAAGAGAACTGGACGGAGCAGCTACCAGCATGAATACATGTGACGCGCTTAAACCTTTATCATAGGTTAAGTCAACTGTAAGAAACGATTCAAGCGTTTTACTCCGTCCACCCTAATCTGTCAGTCACAGTTGAGTACGAGGGTGAGAACAGTTTGCCTTTCTTAGACGTCCTGGTTGGGCGCCGTTAAGACGGTTGTTTCGAACGTTCTGTGTACCATAAGCCAACATGGACGGGACAATACGTGAATTTTATGAGGTTTGCTTCTGTTGCATACAAAAGATATTTAGTACGCGAACTGTTTTACAGAGCATCAAAAATATGCTCCCAAGACGGATTACGAGCCGAGCAAACGGTGTTGTATGAAACGCTTCGTGAGAACAATTTCCCCGAACGTTTCATTCAGATGTGGAGCAAATTTACTCCTGCGAAAAATACAACTTTGGACGTCCCCGAAAAAGATGTTTACATCAACCTCCTCTTCAAAGGAGGTAGTCTGTTGAACGCTTTTGGTAAAATGATCAGCGCCGCACTAAAACGGGTGTGTAATGCAGCAAAGCTTGTCCCACTCTCACAAACCACTAGGTTACCTCTACCGCGGATCAAAAAGCAAACCTCTATGTTTTCTACCAGTCATTGCATCTATCAGTTTTCCTACAGTTGCGGAAACACATACATTGGTAGAGCAAAAGGGATGCTTGAAACCAGAGCCAAGGAGCACATCCCAAACTGGTTGAGAGTTGCAATGTCTAACCCGCCAATGAGTGACAATCAGCGAGGGTGAAACGCCGCTTCATCCATAGCAAGGCACTTATCGACTACAGGTCACAGTGTCAACACAGCATCTTCGTTTAAGATCTTGATGAACGCTCACAACCCCTCAAGTATATTGAAGCTCTGTTGATTAACCGTCAACAACCGGTCAACCTTTCAACCTTCGTTTACCGCGGGTTGGACCGTAAGTGCCAATCACGATCTAGCCTAATTTGTACTGTTGACCGTTTCATTTAAGTCTTGTTTTGTTTTGTTTTCATGTTATTCACACGTTTACGACTGACGAGAGTGTGCGAAATGAATTCATATCGTAATTTGTGTCTTCTGACTATTCTATCCAAATTATATAATATACTTTGACGTTATTGCACGCGTTGGTTATTTCGATTCATGTCTTGCGCTGAGATTGGTAGCTGCTCCGTCCGGTTGACTTAAACTATGATCAACGCCTAAGTATGTATTCACACTAGAAGCAGCTCCGTGCGGTTGACTTAAATCATGAGCAACGCTCAAGTATGCTGTATGCGTTCACAATATTCGTTACTCCCTACAGTTGACATAAACTATGACCAATGCCTAAGTATGTAGTATGCGTTTGCACTATTAACTGCTCCGTCAAGTTCACTTAAGCTACGATCAACGCCTAATTATGCCGTACTTACTCACCTTAATAGCTGCTCCGTCCAGTTGACTTAAAATATGCCGAACTGTACCCAATGCTTAGACATTTATAACTGCTCTGTCCATTCGTCCTATCTTACGAGTTATGCCGAACTGTACTCAATGCTTACACACTTATAACTGCTCCGTCCATTCGTTCTACCCTATGAGTTACGCCAAACCGTTCCCTATGTTAAAACACATAGGTGGACGAGTAAAGTCATTAGGGACAGAAACACGAGGATAGAATCTTGAATTATGTATTTGATAATTGTGGATAAATGTACATACTACCCCCAATTTTTCCCAGCACAGAATGTATCCTTCGGTTTTCATATGTTATTGGTGTTCTCCCGGATGATTGAAACCGTGTATCACATGAAGTCTTCTTCAACATGTCGGTCATCGCATATGATATCTGCAAGGAATCTGTGTACGCATATACGAAGGAACTTACTTTCTTCAATCATATCAACAGGATAATCGCTCCAGGTGATATTGATTCGCGCTTTCTTCGGCCCGTGTGAAAGCGTCACACTGACAGTGGACCGGTCTAACTCAACATTCGTTGTGGGTGGTGTGCTAGATTTGCGCTCCGTCATCGCTGGGGAAGTGTGAACAACGGCCGAAGTAGATGGAACTGACAAAAATAAGGATTCGAATCGTGCACTTACCAGGCGACTGAGGTTGAAGCTGATTGACACAGAATGGACACTCGTTTACGTTTGTCATTTGGATACATTTGGAGTAAAAAATCAGCTGATCGGTATCACAGCAATAACCGTCCATCTGTACCAGGTCACCGCAGTGTCCATATGGCAGTCCTGATATAGGCATTTTCACCGCCTCTGTTGGATACCGCTTGCAGCTGAACCCATCGGGAAGTCGTATAAAGGTAAACCAGTATTAGCACGCTCCACTATCTTACTGGCAAAAGCAATGATGGTGTTCAAACAAACCACCGCCGTGCGGCTGTTGCAGTCATGCAGTTTTTCGAGTATATGATTAAGGGCTTTATAGTGGCGGTTGAAATTGGTTGCAGCAAGCGGCCGAAGCTGCCAGCCTACCAACCGCCGAATTGGCAAATTGTACTCTGCAAGCCACCGCTCATGAATGGGGACCTCACCTTTGTAAAAGAAAATGAACACTACAGAATACCTTACCGTAGGTATAGAGATGTTTACGAAACCCCGACAGAATGTGAATGCATGGAGGCCACATTGTACGGTAAAAAGTGCATTCACATGTGCCGTGTACGGTATCGATGACGAACGCACCGCCATCTTGTTGCACTTGAAACTGCAATGTTCAAAGTGATCATCAGAGAAGTCGGAATAGTTCAATCTGTATTCGCTGGGCGAAGCAGATATGCGTATATCGGTTGCCTTCATCCCTCAGAGTACGCACCACACCTATAGCACTAATCACCGACAGCACCTAATCAAGGTTCTCTAGCGTACAGTGATCAATCTTACGTAACAACCTCACTTGACATTGCAGGTTTTAACTCGCGGCGGATGTTTCCAACGTCAGCGGTTGTGATAAGCTTCCCGTAAACATCCGCTACATACTGTTCAATGTCAGTAGTTGGTGTATTGTACTGGAACGGACTCCTGCGTTCGTTCAATTCACCGACGGTGAGTCCACGTTTCGTACGCGGGGAATCATAAAGCAGACGATTGAGAGAGTGGTTGTGCTCCAACTCGAAATAGCTCACAGCCAGACACGCATCTCGTCGGACCACATGGAATCGTGACCTGCAACATATGTCCCGAGAACTGATTTGTTAAGACTAACAACAGTTAACCCACTAGACACATCGCACACCCCTGCATACACTCCTACGCCTTTTGTACTTCTTACAACGATAATAAATCCGCTCGGTTTGCAGGAACCCACGTCACCTTACCTTACCGTACTTCAAGGCAGTTTCCGACCTACGGCTCGTCCCACGAACGTAAATAACGCTCACCTCATCCATGTACTTATGAAGACACTCCTGAAACTGTAAAAAAGTGGGAAATTCGCGATCCTCAAACATCGTCTTGAAAGCCGCAATACAATCCATCTCCAACAAATAAAAAATAAACAACTGGAAGCGAAATTAAAAACAAACGGCAAAAGTTGAAAAGTACATTAAAAATAACCCCAGCATTCTTGTGATAGCTTTTACACACGAAGTCAACCACAACAACGATAGACATACCAGTTTTCAAAAAACAATTACGAGAAGGTGGTTTTTGATTAATGGTCAGTTAAAACAAACAGATATGAGGCCATGACGCAGATTTCGACGATTTCAATTTCTACATCAGCTACCAAGCCACTAAAACGATTTATTTCAGGAAAATAATTCTCCTGAACACGACTGCTTGGGACCTCACGTTCTACGGCTAGTATTCATGCTCGAATGACAGTTATCACTCGCTGTAATATTCCAGAAAGTCAATCACAGAACAACACACTATGTCCAACGTTTGTTAATCGAAACACAGCAGGTCTGTCTCGCAAACGAAGAAAAGAAGTCACAAGTCAACAGTAAACATATATTGAACACAATACAGACACCGAGAGAAGCCGCCCACAACGAGTCCTTGTCCGTATATATATACGGGGTCCCACGGTCCGGAATAGTCTACCAATCAAAAGTGGCCCCACGCTCACCGCCCGCTGACCTCCGGCTCTGGTTGGTCATCCTCCTCCGCTCTTTGCACGGACGCGGCCAACCCGCTTGTTCGAGGGCCTGAAAGGAAGCGGAAGGGAGTATGTGTGACAAAACAAAATGGCGGCGCACTACACGCTATTACACTCGTTCATTGTCTAACGACGTGCGTTACCATTTTTTACACCCTATTTTCGGTCACGCTTAAAACAACCCTTGTCATACCCGAGTACCGCTCCCGACGCCTACTCCTTTTCACGTTCACTTGGAACCTCGAACATTACTACAAGCTGTAGTGGATCTAAACACTACACAAAGTCCAGGTGCGAATGTGAGATCAAAAAGAAGATGATAGTGGAAATTTGCCGCAATAGACGTTTGATCCCGCTAGTTTCTAACTCTCAAAATTCTGTGCGCCAGCAACACCGAACGCAGACAGAACGCAAGGCTTGCGACCCGAGAAGTGTCATTTGTATTTATCGATTATTGATTAGTTCGATTAAGTTGGGCTTAATCGTCGGCTGTATATGTGAAACTGAGGAAAGTAAAATGTGTGCATAACAGTGAGAATTATGGAATAGAAAATAGTGTACAAAACGTTACAGAACTCCCCCACCAAATCGTTTGTGGGTTAAAACAAACGATGAAAGATCTGCAGTGAAGAGAGAACAAACCAAACGCTCGATAGTCACATCACGCACTTTAATCTGTCAGGATTTCGGCCAGTGTACAGACCGCCCTCTACGTGTGGTGCGTTGTTCACCAGAGCAAGGGGGCTGGGCTGCAGATGGATGTGATACTGTCGGGGTGGGGAGGGGTGTCCTTCAGTCAGCATCGTCTCCGGTGGGTCAACGTCCTCCTCTGTGTAGGCTGGTTTTAGTCGGTCTATGGATACGGATTCGTTTCTTCCGGACCTGTCGATAATGTAGAATATTTTGTCACGCTTAACCACCTTGAAAGGACCGAGATATCGTGGCTGTAATGGTTTCCTGGTGGCGTCTTGGCGCATAAACACAAATTTACATGTGAACTAATCTGGAGATTTTTGTTCTCGGCGCCAGGGCTGACGGGTCGGCGTGAAACGAAGGTCGGACATGTGTTGTCGTAAACGTTAAGTGTAATCCGTACCTAGGTTTGGGTGAGTCGAGGGCCGAATCAATTCTCCTGGGCGGTGCAGGACGGTACCGTAGACTAATTCAGGGGCAGTGCAGCCAATGTCCTTTTCAACGGT
The DNA here is from genome assembly GCA_014338405.1 of Paragonimus skrjabini miyazakii. Taxonomy (NCBI): domain Eukaryota; kingdom Metazoa; phylum Platyhelminthes; class Trematoda; order Plagiorchiida; family Troglotrematidae; genus Paragonimus; species Paragonimus skrjabini miyazakii. Next base: position 4,925 of record JTDE01002189.1, on the reverse strand, counting down.
AGACCGGAGTTCGAGGAGAATGAGTGGTAGACGTTCGCTCCACTTCGTTGTGTCCGACTGCGCGGTTATCGAAGCTTTTAGTTGTCGGTGAAAACGTTCGACTAGACCGTTAGCACAAGGGTGGTACGCCGTCGTCTTAATGTGTGAACAACCCAGTAATTCCGTGGAGTTACGAAAAAGGGAGGACTGGAATTGGGTGCCTCGATCCGTAGTGGTTGTAGTTGGTACACCAAAATTAGCGATCCAATGTTCTAAGAAAGCTTGTGCGACTGTCTCCGCCGAAACATCTCTAATAGGCACAGACAAAGGCCAACGGGTGAAACAGTCGATTGCGGTTAATGTATACCTACAATCGTTGGAAGGTGGTGGTGGGCCAACGATGTCAAGGTGTACATGGGAAAAACGGGCGTCTGGCTGGGAGAATGCGTCAGTTGTGGTAGTCATATGCCTGTGCACTTTCCTCCTTTGGCTCTCCATACACTGTTGTAACCAGAGACGAACGTCTTTGTTCATAGGGGGGCAAACAAAGCGCTGTGTAATCAGTTTCAATGTGCCGCGTTTTCCGGGATCAGATAAACGGTGGAAATGATTAAAAACGGTGCGACGATATGAAAATGGAACAAAAAATCTAGGTTTACCCGTTGAAGCATCGCATAGAATGTCACCAGGTTGTGTCGATAGAGGAATGGTGGATAATTTCAGGGAATTACAGATGAAAATGTCCTTCGTGTCCTCACTGCATTGTTAGGCAGTAGCCATTTTAGACAAGTCGAAGGAAGTTGGCGCTTGGACTGAGTTGACATCAGGACGTGATAAAGCATCAGCAACGAGGTTAGCATCACCACGTAGGTGTCGGACGTCCGTGGTGAATTGAGAGTTATAGTCCAAATGTCTGATTTCACGCGGAGAGTACCGGTCGGGTTTGGCGTGAAATGCAAATGTCAAAGGTTTGTGGTCGGTTTGCACGACAAAGTGTCGGCCTTCCAAAAGGCGCCGAAAATGACGGATCGCCAAATTGATTGACAGCGGTTCACGTCCCAAGGTGCTGTATTTAATCTGTACTGGTTGAAGCTTTTGGGAGAAAAAGGTTAAAGGATGTTGTTCGCCATTTACTGATTGTTTTAAAACTGCGCCGACGGCAGCATTTGACGCATCCGCAGTGAGAAGAAGATGTGCATTTGGATCGCAACTGATGAAGCATAG
>JTDE01002187.1:110471-120569 GCA_014338405.1 Paragonimus skrjabini miyazakii | reverse complement strand
ACGGTCGCTCAACTTCACTGCACTATTCTGAGCGCTGTAAAAGACGACATGGTTTTTTCACAGGTAGGTCTACACTGTTTGCCACAGAAGGCCCGTCACGGAGGATATCGTTCTACTGGACCAACCACGGATCACACGCAGTGTTAAACTTTTCCCCTACACTCAATCCTACCAAACTTCATCGTATGTGTCACACATGTGAGAGACGTATCTGCGGTCCCCACTGTCTGTAAACCAAATAAACAAAAAATATATTTTCGTCAAATCGGAAAATTTGTTTATTATGATCCGTATTCATTCGTTTTCGGAAGTCTACTTTGTCACTTTGGAAGAACTACGCTTTTGTGCAATTGACCTGAGTTCTCAATTCACGGAATGCTTGTGAAGGCGCAAGCATAGATCGGATATGTTATGCCAAATTATAATTTACTTATGCAAAGTCAGCGTATATTAACTTACACCTCAACGAAACAATAAACAATTTATAAAAGACTTAAGGCACCGTAAGTAGTTAACATTGTGGGCAGCTTAAAAATCCTCAATTTTCTTCCATAGAAGGCCTTCAGTCACTTCAAAATGGTCTGTCTGATGCATCTAATCCACATAGATATTATTCGTTCACATGTGCACGATCACTTAGGTGCAACGGAAGTTCCAATAATATTTTTCCTGATGAACAACCTTTGTCATACAAGTGTGCCGTTGTGATATCACATGAATTGTCGAAGAATTCATTAAGGAGGTGACTTGTTTATTCTAACGGTCCACACGTTGAAGTTAATCCGATATGAACCTAACGACCGATAAAATTTATCAACACACAGTTGGGTACAATCAAAAACGAGATAGATTCCAAACAACAGTGGGAATCCTGCGTGATACAAATCGGTCTAATCAGGTAGAAAGGAGAGTGGTAACAGATATGTGAGCTAAACCGAAGTGCATACAAAAGACAAATCAAACCCTTTTGAATTGAAAACCGAAAGCGAAACTGTTAATTAAAGAATACATCCGGCAGACTGCAGGCGAGTACCAGGCGACATAGTCAAAAACAGCATTTGCTCATGGGGTGCTGTACATACAGTGTGGCAGTTTTGCTCAACTGCATTTAGACTGATCCACCCTTTTTATTTGTCATTTCCATTCTGCTTGCCCCCATCACTGAGTCCACAACAAACATTTGCTTCAAAGCCCGAGTGAGTCATTGCCTTCCATTCGGAACTGCCTACCGTGAAACGATGTTCAGTGATAGCCAGTACACTGGTGTAGATAAGGGTCACTCTGACTATCCTTTGACAATTTATGCTGGCATCATGTGCAAAAGTTAGGAACAATTCGTGCCACTTAACACTAAAGAAAACAGACAACCAGAAGTTGCAATAAAATAGTGATGGATCGATGGTCTAAAACTAATTGTTGTCGGAATCCAAGGAATTCTATTAGTTGACTGTAGGATAAGTTGATGGTTCATTATCGAAATAATCGATTTAGTAAATCCAACGACCATGTACAGTAGAAATACTTGAAAATTTGCGGTCGAGCCATCATATATTTTCATGTGAGAAACGCAATATCAGTGGTTAGAAAACTAAATACAAACGAGACAGACTGCGTCATTTGTCTCTCAGATTGAACGTGTCGGAAATCGACAGTGTGACAAGAGTGTCACGCTTACGAAGATGCTTGTTTCATCTGACCCCAATCGATTAATGCATAGGTGTACACACGCACAACCTTTGTTCACTAGGCTGTGAACATTTTCATGCCAGGTATCCAAACGTAGTCATACCATAGTCGTTGGAATGTTTGCAAATATGCTGAGGGTAGCACAATTCTAATTGCCAACTACCGTTATGGCCATCCAGATCCGTTGACCATCGCTGACATTTGATTTCAAAAAGTTTCATATAGCAACGGTACACCTAGGTTGACCTACTGTTCGGTTGGCGCATAGTGAACAATAACAACTGCACAAAGATGAGCAGCTGGTGAACTTTGTGCGGGACGTTTTACAGTGTGGTTTGGTTACATTTGGCAAGCATAGTGTAGAGTAACATACGTGGTCAGTCGTGGAAAGGAAGAGATAAGACACAATGACGATCCCGTGTGTTCTCAACATCAGGTAGGCTGTGGTTTCTAGTCCGACAGACCACAAACGACTTAAGTCACTCATGGTTGGCCGCCAAAAGAAGGGTTGGGACAAGATAAATTATTCGCTGGCCACAGGCGACCGAGGGTATCCAACCAAAGCATACAGCGTACAGTATCAGATTGCATAGAGATTCAATAAGTAACACTCTAACCTATAGCTATGTATTGACCTCAGAAAGAGATCTTGGAGACCTATATTCGTCACCTCAACTCCTTGCTGAAAACAACCGAGGTTTACTGTATTAATACTTTCATAATTTTAACGAGTGTCTTCTAACCCATCAATCAGACTTCCCTGGATCAGACGTGAATTTTTGACCCTCACATGCACTATCGTTAAGTGCATTAAGCCAGTTGTAGATTTGTGAGATTGTGCAGAACTGTGTTTAGAGTAGATGATCAGGAGACAGTACATCACTCTGTTGTCAGAACGGGTGAAGCTGTAATATTCCAGTATTTTGTGCATTTACACAACAGTTTTCTGCAGTGAATCTCTTAACCGTGACAGCTTGAGTACCCACTAACAAATAACGATATTGAATTACTGATAATGCCGGTAGAGCAATTGCCGCATTTCGGCATGTTGTTTCTGTCGCTGGTTCGAATCCAGCCAAAGTTTAGATTTTTGGCAATTGGGTCTCTTCTAAATAACGATATCTTAATGATAGTCAATGAAAAGGTTAAGTCAAGTGGTTTGGGCCGTTATTGTTGAGATCGGTGTACAAGCTTAATACAGTGGCGCTCGTCCGGACCGTGCCCTGTCCTGTTCAATTGTGTTGTTCATTGTTCCGATCCGGGTCCGACCGCGTCATGTGTGTCTGTGTCTTGACCGCACTGAATCACATCCAGTGGGAGCGTTCCAATCAATTGGCTGGGTGTGCAGCTGGTGACCCAGGCCGTGCGCTCGGAGGTGGAAGAGGGTTCTCGGGTCGATGGACGTGTGGGCGTGCATGTGCAGTTGGGACAGTGTGCGTCACGTAGGCTAGACGGCTTGTCACGTGATGGACCGCGTGAGTGGGCGGGACGGCGGCTACATTCCTCTTAGCCATAACTCCGGGGGACCAGTATGCACAAAGCTGCAATTTCAATTTATAAAAATGCTGAGGCAACGAGCTGTGCTTGTGGTGCTGCAATAACTTCACGCCCCCCACGCTAAAATGAGTCACTCGACAAACAGTCCAATGTGGAGGTGATGAAAATGTACATTTTCAATAATGACTACGATAATCATATCCGAACGCAGATCAACTAGATGGAAGATCCAAAACCTACACGATCGTCTTCCGGTTGATCACATAAGTGATGCCCAGTCGATGGGCACAAAATTGCCGAAAAACCATCAGTCATATGAAATCACAAGAAGTACCAAGTCTTACATCGGGTGCGGAAAACCGTGTTCAAATTAAAATCCACAGATAACGATTAACAGAAGACCGATGTAAGGAACCGCCATACTTAGCATCATGCTAGTCGGTGTGGTCGGAATAAGTTTAAGGATCACCAGTTAAAACATCCTCGACTGAAATAAGCAAGTGCAAGACAGCGTGAGCAAGAAATTTGCCAGACAGAATTTGTGGAATTAAGATGGCATAGGACTGTGTATAATTATCAACATAACAAACAACAGCATGCCAACAACAAAACAGACGGACGGAATAGGTAAGTCTGACAGAGATGTATAAATTCTCAAAAAGGGTTGCTTAGATAGTTAAGGCCAAAGGTCACACAAAATACCGGATAGCTTTGCTGGAACTTTACTGTGTTTTACAGCTCAGGAATGGCGTTCAGTGGGTTGAGTCATACGAATGTGGTGTTGGGTGGTGATGAAGTGAAAAGTTTAGAGGTGAAGAATTACGTGGAAGACATGCACGGCACTGCTGGAGTAACATTGCAATGAACCATTGTCTTGCACCAGCTTTTCTTAAGGCAGTGAAATTACAAAGGGTTTCCAAAATATGTAATGCAAAATCCATGAAAAAATGTTAAGATGGATGAGTATCAGCAGAGCACAGCACTGGAACTGGTTTGTTTAGGAGACACTACTAAACTCCCGGACACTTAATCCTTATGCCGACATCGACTGATGAGAATAAATGAATTACTCGCATCTCAATGTATGTCTTGTCCTCCTGGATAAAGCTAAGCAATGTTTCAAATAAACACACAGATGACGCAATCCGTTTTGGGAGTAGTGTGCCACAGTGACCGAAGTTAGTGGACATAAGCACGATCACGAGTAGTGTGCGTTGCACTACTTGCGGTTCCAGTTACATACATCCGTATCCAGTGTGACCTCGAATGAATAAGACGAAGAGGCACGTGAGTAGAGGCCATTTTAAACAAGCCGGCCAATACTGATGAGACGCGTCTCTCTGTAGCAGAAGGTGGAAATACTCTCATGATAAGTTCTAAAGTAAGAAAAGGGATATTGAAACCATAAGCCAGCAGGCGTTTCAGTGTAAACTTGTATAGTAACACAAATGTAAAGGATTAATAATACAAAGTAAAGGACTAAATCTAGACCGAAAATCCCAGCAAAACCTTTAGCATGTAGTGCACCAACAAAACTAAGGAAAAGAAAAAGTAGCCGACTAAACGATTTGAATATTTTAAAAAGAAAGCAGCTGGTTTGCAAGACGATTGTGGTCATTGGTTGATATGAATGTAATCAACTACATTAATATTCATAATCGAATGAGTCTATTTATGTTTGATATATTCGCCATCTCTTCGTCAGCGGTTCATGTTGGGTACGTTAATGACCTACCAATCTGAGACGGGTGATGCATTTGCGTCCGCAATCGTCGCAATGACACGTGATTGTTACACAGTTATCTATGACATCTATGAATATTTTGGGTACGATGCGCTTGAATTCACGACCGCTCAACCGTCGTTCATTGCATTTTCGGACAGCCATCCGGATCACACCGATCCAGGCGGTCTAATTTAGAGCCGCTTTCTCGTACGATCTAAGAACGATATTGCATCACGAAAGACTTATTCAGACAGCATTCTGGTATCGCTGCTTCTGGCCACTAGAATTTTGCTTAATTGCTATTAGCTGCTTGTAATACAGCTGCTTCAGTATCTTTTCATCATTTGTCCTACGCACATTCCTGTGTACACGTATGCACACATATCACTCAACCGGTCCGATCGATTAAATCCAAACAGGAAGACAAGGAATTACTGTTCCGGTAACACTATACAATTGAGTTCAACTATTGAGTTGCAGACAATGCTCTCATAACGGGTAATCTTGCATTCAAGATCGAAATCGGTCACCACAAACGCAAAGACATATTACTCATTTGAATCGTCTGATCTTTGGCGAGGAAGTATGGTAAGACATAGCATCAAAGTCACACAGAATAATATATTGAGTTGTATGAAGCGGTCTACCAGGCCACCACACAAACTTTCAACAATATCAACAGTCAAAGTGCGCAGGTCAAAAAAACTTAGACAGTGAGAACAGTAAAAAGTACCTAGGCTCTATCGTACACTCCCGTACATCTTCAATCATCAAAGTGTCATTTAACTGAACTACAAAGAGTCTGGCATCGTACAGACACTGTAACTGTCGCATTCCCCATGCGCTGATTGCTAAATTGTAACATTGTCCGATACACTTGGGAAAATTCTTAACAAATGGTCGAAGTTTAGAGCCAAATGAAAGACAGGAGATTTCAGAAAATTAGTCCATAGGCGCGGATTGAAAACAGGCAACGAGAAGTCAATTCCGTACACGTTCTGTAGTGAGGATGAGCGATCGTAATATACTACTCACATTCAGTATTAGGATCAGAGCATATGTTTTGACATTGAACAATCACATGAAAAATGGAGTAAGAAACACCGGAGTGCAGCATAGCCCAAATTGGTCCTTGTTAGGTAAAGAACTGAACATTGAAGTCTGTGACAACGGAGACGGTCTGGGACCAAGTACCGCGTGCAAATGAGTGGATTTGTTTGTGGTTCTGTTTAGATGCTTAACCCATGTGGTGCTTTCTCAAATAAACAACCCTTGAGCCGTCCGCATTTTGGGCTCACGACAGTTCCAGTGTGATGCAATCGATGGATCGCTTTTGCTAGTGGTGACATATAATATGACAGTACATTGTAAAATGAGGTACGATTGACTCGTAACGCAACAATATCTGGTAACTTCTTTTGCACGCTTTCATGTGACATTTCTAGAAGATCGGGTGATCTGCAAGACCGATCAGTGAGCATGCATTGACATACGCCAGACAACTGTATAAGCACAGGCAGCCGACTACACACATACGTGGTGCATCCGGTTGGATACTCTCATTACTATTGGATGCCAAGAGGTGGATACTCGACATGAGAATGTTAGCAGCCTAATGATAAACAAATTCGTGTCGAATTGTACTGTTTAATTGCCCTCGAACTAACTGAAGTGGGATTAGAACCAAACAGATCGGCATTCTTGTTCAGACCGAGACTGTCAGAATAGCTCCATTAACCCATTTGTACATGTTGGTGAGTCGCGATTGGTGTTGAAGGGCCAATGAAGTGTTGTCCAGCCTGATACGACTCTTGTAATTTTGCAACACAAGGCGACACTCCTACAATCTGCTACGATGTGTGCGTATTCGCTTTCAGGGTATGTGAAGAACTGTCTGGTTATGAGTTTAGTTTTGGGTGCGAAGTTGTATTTGACTTCCTTGAATTTTACATATAACATCGCTACTGTTCCGTGAGTCATCTGAGAGAGCAATAGGGGAACAAACGAACTCTATCAGAAAACAGGAACTCGGGTAAACTAGGTTATTCACCTCTATTTCCTTGATGAAAGTATGCTTTGTCAGACCACGTGACTTTCTTTCAGACGTGCTCGCTTTTTGTATTGGATACTTTGAACTGTGAAATGAATCCTTTTATCTTTTTCTGAGTGTCGAACCCACCAGGAGTTCTTCTGGTATAGTGGTTGCTGTAGCCGAAATTTAAAACGAAAAACCCAAGATTTTAGGGTCTCAATTCGAATTATGTACATCGCGCAAAAAGTTGTTGCAATCAAAGCGAGCCAGATACATTTCGGCCACTTTCGCACCGGTATTTCTATGAGTTATTGCAATCAGTAAGTAATGTGGGTCACAGTGCTGACAGTTTGAGTTTGAGTCAGTTGGTAGGCGCAACGGTCATCAAAGCCACTAGAGACGAACAGGTCTTTGATTCGACATCGGATTCGGCGTTTCAGAGAACGAAATCATCGAGTGAATGAATTGTAAAGACTAAGGGGTTGGAATCGAAGTGTGTAGACAAGGTGAAAATGATCAACAATGCAACCTTTGCAAACGAGGTCAGACTAAGTAAAGTAATAGCCAAAGGAAATGGTCTTGGAAGAAGGAGTCTTATGTGATTGCTGAAACAGTACAAGTCAGGTTACCATCTATATGTGTGTACATAAACTGCAATTCGAACGATACATAGACACAATCTTACCATGTGCACGGTACTTCTGGACTTGGTTTGAGAATTACTCCGAAAGAGGTATTTGAGTACACCACTCGTGTTGGTGGCAATTTGTAAAGGTGATTCTAGTACAGTTTATTCAGGAATTAAGAAACTAGTTCGTCATGTGTCCTTACATGGATGTGACCAGGTGCCTTGTCGCTAGGGCTTCATATTTGTAAACATAGGAATTAAAAAATGCATAGATTATTTCTGAGTTTTAACTGGGAATCAATGAGTCTTCTGTCAGCGTTAATGGGGAGCTACGAGGTTTTTAAAAAGGCTAGCATGACAATGTTAATCTTGCTCCTGACCACGGTTTTCAGGTGACCCTTGATGAGAACCTAAAAGTAACACCTACGAACCAAGAAGAAAAGTTTGCAAGATTATGTGAGACATATGGCGGGCTGACACGTATCCACCTTCGTATGCAGCATTTGTCAACGAAAGTACCTAATATCAGCCAAAACTTCTTGAACTAACTTCAGCATGTTCACAAGCTGGGTTTCTGTAACGCGCTTCTCCGTGTAAATATTCCAGACCTCTTCGAAAGTAGCTAGTGTCCAGCCCGTGTAAACTTGTGACAAGGTCTCGTGGACGATTAATCATCCTCTTGCTCTTTGAGGTAGATGGGCAGATTTGCAACTGAACATCAGAACAGCAAGCTGATCAGAGCGGACTGCAAAGTAGAAGGCCCTCGGAACATACTTGGAAGCTTGATTAATGAGGTAATAGGGTGTTACTTGTAATAAATTGAACATACGTTGTGTGGTGAACCGAGGTAGTATATTAGTTTACAATTAGAGTTCATAGGGGAAGTCAACATAAGGAATGTGATGGTCGTATCGGTTATAATGCGCAAATTTCATCTTTTCAAGCATGGTAAGCCTGTGTTCGAAATTGTGATTTGTTGAAAACTGAGCCACACAGATGGGGCTTTGCGATAATATGTAACTTAGCGTAAGTTCATAGGTTGTATCAAGAGGAAGGAAGATCTGTTATACGTTTCTGTCGGGGGGAGATTGTGTTGGGCGGTTTATGGATGTGAGGAGAAAGTGAACGGAGTTCAATAAAAAGGAATGTGCATAAAGCTTCCCAGGATGTGATCCAATCAGAAGCTAATTGTGATGAAAATCTACTCGATTCACCGCTTATCCAAACCCCGACACAATAGAAGTTCTAACAAGAAACCAATCCAAACGTCGCGTTGAAGATACTGCATCAGAATTGGACAAACCGTCTCAATGTTACGTCTTCTGTTATTCGCTTATTTCTTTGTTCCGTATTGCACCAATTAACATTCATTTTGTGACTTTGTATGTGTCCATATGATCATCCAATGAGTGACTATGATTTGTTTAATACTGTTGTACATCCATAAATTCGGCTGCTTGTCTCTTGAATAAAAACTGATTACTGCAACCAGTGCGAGGTCATCTGTTTATTACTTGCGTGGAGGTTTCAATCCTAGTACGATTTCAAGGGCTATTCGAAGTCCCTAATTCCGAGTATTACACTAATGTTGTAATACGCGCATTTAGGGACTTGGGGCAGTAGGCTAACATGGGGGCTAAGAAACTTGTGGTGCAGGCTGCCTGTGTGTATGTGCCGATCGAGAAGAATTTTTAAACTCAGCCGAATCAGCCGTGGTCACAGAGTTAGACAGAGCGCTGCTACCGGTGAAGAAGTTTTATCCACAGAGAAATCTGTCAAATCTATGAACATGTTTCGGCGAATGACCAGTTGACGTGCAACATTGTTTTTGTGGTAGGAGATCTGCGAATGACTATGCTGGAGCGTATGATATCTTATGGATGATAATGTGGTCTCCTCTAAGGCGCTGCAATTGACTCAGAATTGACCTAATTCCTTTAGTCACTATGGATAAAGGATTACCTCAGTCCAATAATCTTTCTAACGTCCTAATTCTGAACACCCTCGATAAGTGTCAGCTCCATTTTGGGACAAGGTTAGCAGATTTACTTGCTTGTTTCCCAAAGTGAGCTACTTATGGAAAATGAAAGGCTCCACAACGCTTCTCTAGGAGGTGCAATGCCATTTGCGCACTTTTAGCAATAGAAGCACACTTGTCAGACAATTTTGCATTACCCGTCATTAAAGTCCTTAATGTCACGTTCGCATACGAAGGTGAATAGCCTAGCCTCCTCACAGTAGTAGACTGCACATTTTCTGGCGAAAATACATGATTTCCACTCGTTATCATTGAACAGAAGGTTGTTTTCTATGGAAAACTGGTTTAGACAGTGCAGATTTCTGTAAATGTTTTCCGTATATTCTACGACTCACCAATGGTTCGTGTCTTAGGTATACAGAAGCATCGTTGATTTGACAAGTCTAGATGGTTCAATAGTAAAAAGACTGAACAACAAGAGTACTATGACTCACCATTTAAGAATGCTGTTGTCAGCAAGCTACCAGTCTGATACATGATCTTCCTAGACT
>JTDE01002187.1:92374-110339 GCA_014338405.1 Paragonimus skrjabini miyazakii | reverse complement strand
TCTTGTGGTTCCTCCCAAACACCAGCAGTTACACTGGACGGTAAGCGAAGCTACAAACGATCTATCAGCTTAAGGATTACATGACCTAATCAGCAAAGAATGTGTATTTTCATTACCACGAGTGTCGGCTGCCAACATGTACGTTTCCCATATACATACAGACGGACTGTCGCGTTGCTTACAGTCAGCCTATCTGATGTTGGATAACTGACTGGAACAACGGTGATCGAATACCGATAGTTCGTGTGTATCTTCCTTAGGAGTGGGCCAGGTCGCTGATCCGTAGAGTAGAACTGAGCGCATACATTACAAGACTCTCGTTTAACTGACAAACATACGTCATTGAGATGCAACAAGTGACGAATATGGGTGAATGCAGCAAGTGCTTGCGTTATCCTCCTGGACCTGTAGTCAGTAATAGTGCTGTGTGCCAAGAACACGGATGGCGCAAAAGTTATTTATTCAGGAAAACAACACGTGGGTTATGCATTTCAACATGACCACAAACAAAAACACTTACCTGCGTACGGTACTCGTCCCAGAACCAGTTGCCACAGATGTCAATGCCCAGTTCCTGAAAGTACCGAAAACCATTTCATGACAGGCTGCGCTCCGATGTTTTTTCTTGTATTTTTTTCGTGGTTACTTCAATGTCAAAATCCACGCTCTTGCCTCACCGCTGAATAGTATTGGTGTGAGTAGTATAGTGTGATCGCTTGTCCTCACTACAATAGCACGGGCCAACAAGATGACATTTTTCAGGAAAGTGAAGTGATCAATACTATCGAGCAGCCTACGTGCCGGTAATAACACAGATGCAATCGGTACTGAACCAGTTTTGTAATAACGCTTTGCAGTTTGAAGGTTCAAAGTATTTACCATAAAGAACAGCCATATTATTCAATCGATCCAGTATGGTCTGCATATTCTTTGTAGAAGACTTCAGTAAAGCCTTGTCGTCCGAATATTTGACTACTATCTAAACTGACGCGGCAGTTCCCATCAACGAATTGAAAAATATGTTTATTATTTTGTAACTCAAACGTTCCATTTAAATCCTAAAGATAGTTTTATAGGTAGACTGGTGGTGTTGCACTCGGTCTCTTCATAGGCCAGCTGTACACAGAGTGTTCCCTGACAAATCATTCCAACCGATTCTTTTACATCACTGTATGTTCCAACGATACTCACCTGGATAATTCGAATATTTTTAAAGAAGTGTGAAATCTAACCAGCATGATTTAAATCACATATGTGTAATACAGTTCGCTGTCGTTTGCTAAACGCCATTTCAGTTATCGGTTGTGTAAGTTGTGTGTGTGACTTACTGGGCCTCTGGCTTTTGTTACTATTCCAGACTAGCGTATGGCCCTCGTCCTTCCGAGAAACGCTGTTCCTCAGTGCCTCCACTCTGTTGCACATTACATATGTGAACAGGAAACTTTCTCGACACAATCTCGTCAATACTGTTTGCAAACATACACGACAATGAGAACTGTTCGGTTACCATATGCTTTGGTGTTACATTCTCCTTTGTACGGTTAACGGCTTTCAGTATTTCTTTTGCGAAGATCCTCCGACAAAGCGTAGTCTAACAGCTGTCAAATCCAGAACCTATAGTGCTCTATACTTGTACTTATCCGTAGTATGGCGCAAATGAGCGTTAACCGTTCTCCCTAATTACAGACAAACTATGTATTCGTCATAACCCACTGTTTATATGAATGTTCATGCAGTTATCATATGGGCCAAACCGATAACTAATTTGTGTCATCAATGAGCATTTTCCCAGACAGCTGGAAACCTATATGCTAGGTACAGGCTGACGCAGACACCTAACATCACCGGAAGTGAGGAACATTATACAAACACTTCACAGGTTCCAATATTGTAACGTGTACTCTGATTTTTTGAAGCAATACTCAACTTGTATTTCAGTTAGTTGAGATTCTGATTCTTAAGCACCACAGTTCTTTTTCACATGTTCAAAATCGATTTGTGCTGAAGTCGCGGTTATTTTAGTAGCCAGCGTTTATACGTCTTTACTTTTTGTATCTGTCTGTTGAATCAACTTCCACCCTGCAAAACTTTATATAGACGTTTAGTTTAAGTTGTTTGTTTACGTGATTTCTGAATATACAAACTGAGACTGTGCAGAACATAAGGTGGGTCGTTCATTTTCATTTTTGACGCAAACGTGACGACGCATCACGGCGGTATTACATACAAAATGTTTTTACAACACAGTGGTTCCATGCTGTGTCAACAGCACCAATCAATTTCGTACCCGTGATTGCCAATAGCCGAAAATTTTCATGCCAGAGACGATTTTTGTTTACAGGTTACTTGGGTCGGAGATGATTTGTCTCATGATAAATTGTCCGGAGGAAGAAGTGTAGTGAGGAGGAGCGATCGTACTATACTACGCACAGTACTGCTATTCAGTAGTGGGGTCAGAGCATATATTTTGACAGTGAAGTAGTCGCAGGAGAATTACAAGAAGAAACATCGGAGCGCAGCCTGTCGTCAAATGGGTTTCGGTACTCACAGGAGCTGAGCATTGGCGTCTGTGGCAACCGTGACTGTCTGGGCCCAGTACGATAGGCAGATGAGTGTTTTTGTTTGTGGTCTTGTTTAAACACAACGCATGCATTGCTTTCCTGAATAAATAACCCCTGCGCCATCCGCGTTCCTGGCTCACGACAGAAGTTGTTCGGCTTAACTTGTCATGGCGAGGAATGAAGCACTCATCGTCGTAATACCTAAACTCCCTGAACTTGCTATGTAAGTGGCATACTTCGTATATTCAAATACTATGGTAACAACCGAAGCTTATCCGCTTAGCTCATTTGTATGTACGACAAAACCCGTCACTTTCTTGTATAGTTCATATATACATAATTGTAAATGCCCGAATATACTTGTATGGAAAATTGGTTGCTTAGTTTTCTTCCTTTATATATCTTTCTAAAACGTTTAAACCTTTTAAAAATGTATGGAATGATAGCTGGTTGATTTATGAAATGTTTAGCCGTCAAGCAGATCCGGATAGAACAACCCAATAGTCGTGAAACAAGTGTCACGGTTAAGTCGACAGGCAAATGTGTACGGTAGCCGGTTTAACAGAAACGTCTTCCATAAAGACTGTCTGACGATCATCGTGCGCTTTTTGAAAACAGTACTGGACTATGGATGAAAATATCACACCAACGCCGTCTATAAAAACGGTAAGCGTGAATAGAGATAAGTTTAGAATTTAAAAGATTTTGTGCGCTCAATTACCTTCTGAGATCGATCGATTCTTGAAACGGAAAGTACCGATTATAAAGATGTGTGTTCAGACATCACGCCTGAGGTGCTACTAAGTGCAGAATGCTATCAGTCGACCGTGTGAATCGATCGATATAAATCAATTTATGTGTAAAAATATTGGTGGCATGCGATTTATGTTGAAATGAACAAACGTGAATTGTGTATGTATGTAGGGTGGACGGGGGCTGCCAGAATTAGGGTATAATTTGGAACATCAGCAGACTATGCTAACTTGTGTTCATTCACTAACGTCGATAAAAATGAGATCAATATATGGTACCTCCAGCTCCGTTCAGTAGGCCGACATATAGGTAAAGAGTACTGGTGTAAAAATTAACTGAAAATGTTTTAATTGCTCATACGAATACATGACTTTGTACGCAGAAACAACTAGCAATGAATTTTTCTCAGTGAGGCATACGTGAACGTCTTGTTTATCTTTAAACATATGTTGATTGACTTAAAACTGTAATAGTCACCATGTTTTGTGATTAATAGGACCGACTGATTGAACTCCTAACTTTGTCATCTAACCTATCCACTTAATGCCATTAGGAAGGTTCACCGTTTTGCATAATAGTAGAATGAAGTACACAATAATAACAAAATCATCGTTTGACGTACGCTGTAATAGAAGAGTGTGAACTGTGTATAAAATATGATAACGGTATACGGTGCTACAAAGAGTTTTAATTCACATTGCCGACTCAGCCGGTCTCCAGCTTACGTGATTGAACTAGCTTAAAGCAATCGGGAAAATATCCGAGCACTATCAACCTCGTTCCGATGTTTTTCATTTGATGAGTCCTAACAAGGACTTGACTGGCCCAAAAAGTTGGGTTGTGAATAAAAATGACAACACATTCATATCATAACAATCTTGAGACTCTGCTGTTTACAAAACCTGAGCTAAAGTGTCCGCCATGAAAAGCCGAATTTTAATCAGTCGCATAAGCACAAATGATAATACAGTGCTCCCCAATTCAACTTGTTCCCAAGCAAGAATCTTATAAAGAGCGGCACCAGTCCACTGAAGCTACATACCGCGGTCATGAGCAGCTTGACAAAATTAGTGAATAACTTCGTGAACTTCTCCATAATAACACTGACGACTCGAGATCATAATCTTAATGTATAAGAGATTGATAAAGATATCCACCAATAAGTACCCTTGTAGAAAAGTGAATCGATGACAGTTTACGCTGACGTGTAAAATTCGAAAATCAATTTTGGGGCCAAGCAGCCTTTGCTATAAACTACTCCCGAAGCTGGATAAAATTTTGTCTAATGTCTTGTTAAACTTGTCTATGTACCGGACCACTCATATAGTGTCAGGCACAATATCATGAGTATTGAATTTTTTATCACCCTAACATATCGCTTCCCTACAACGCTTGCCCAACTTTTTTCATTCTGGCAACGCTGAACTTCTGTGGGTTGATTACTTCAGAACGAGATACAATGTTTGGTGTTTTTTTTTCAGATGATGTCACATTGACCTATCTTCCTCTTCTTTCTCTTCCACGGGAATAAGGCGCTTAAGTGATTTTGCAATATCCCAGACGCTGGGAACAAAAACGGAAACATTTACATTCTCAGTGAAACGGTAGACAGACAGCAACGCTAACCGACATCACCATTGGTAAACACAGCCGAAACTGTTTGTGAGGTGTACAGCATGTCTGCGCTTCTCAACCAGTGGCACGGGTTAACTGCTTTAATGGGAAATTTTGAATGAGTTGAAAGTACTAACTTCTGGGAACATATGGACGGCATTTTTTTGCTGGTTTGTGGCAGAGATGCTTGTCCAATTACCACACTGCCTGGGAACCTACGTCTTCGTGTCAGGAACTAATCTTCTAAGTTCGCTGTTCTTCTTCTCGCAGCCACAGATTTTTAGTTTGTGCTTATTACTTCGAATCGCTTGTCAAAATGTTTGGTCGACACTAGCTATTCATTTCGTAGGCCTGAAAAAAGCACACACGTATCGCCTTCCTGTTGGTCAACTAATTGGTGTGCACCAAACACAATGAGCAAATATGTCGGTGCAAGTTGGTGTCGAGCTCGGTGGGCCTGCATAATCCTATGCTGTTGGTCGGACTTTAAAGTAATTTTAGCTGTCAGGTTTTGTTGGTCAGAGTCGAGGTCAAGTTCAGCTTTGATGGTGAAATCGTTGTCTTTTCAATAACCGTATTTGAAACTATTAATAAATGGTGTTTCTGTCGCTGATTCGAATCCAGCCGAAGCCCTGACTTTTCACAGTTGGGTCTCATCTATATCGATAACTTATTGAAACCGGTGGCCGCCTGTCAGACATAACGAGAAGTGGTTCAAATAGTTCGCCATGGACTGCAAGCGAAGGCTTCCAACTGAAGGAAGGGGGGTTCTGATGGAAAGCACTCTAAATTCCGAACAACTAGAGGTCATGTACCTTCAGCGAGCCTAATCAAAACCTAACGGAAATATAGTGTTATCGTTGAAATTGCATCAGCTGTAGGTTCGCGACAGCTCATTGATTACTTATCCTAGTTCTTTCGTCTGCATCTGTTGCCTGTTTCACGCAAACGTCCTGTGATAGCCAATTTTAGGGCATATCTATCTACCTATATTTTTGGCTTTGGTCCGTACTCCTGAGCATGACGGCTTGCACTGTCGTGAACCCTAAAATCAGATTAACCAATAAATCACTGCAAATACTCGAAGCAGTAAGTAAATGCACAAAATATCTTGAAAATACATAGGAAATTGTTAACAGTCTTACGGGTACTGGCACACTGTTAACTGCATCACATTACCTTGTTTGGGCACATTTTCGATTAGTGTTGTGAATGGTCACGCTTCGCCTGTCTTGACAGTTAGAACCACACGACCTTGATTTGTAAAACGGTCACTGGTATCTTAGCCCGCGTCCACTTCATGGCCGGACCTTCTTGAAATTTCTTCTAATTGTCTGCGATCTCAGTGAACAACGCGTAGTGAGCAAAGAGAAAACATGGTTTATTCAGCGTAGGCTGTACACATTCAATAGCCTGGTTGTCTGTCTCCAAACTGCAGATACAACTTAACGGACGGCAGGGTTACCAATTTGCCGAATCAACAGTGATCAAACACTCAGAGGTTACATGCACCTTGAACATGGATAGACCATGTATCCGATCCGTGAAGCAAAACCAAACGTTTTTTCACGTTATCAGTGTTACTGTCACCCAAACATGGAATTTCTGTGATTATGAAACAAACTTCAACCTGGTTCAAACTACAACTTGGAAATATCGTTTGGTGGACCAATCAGTTACAGGCCACGCGGTGTACTTATATGGGGTCTTCTCAATGAACTGTGTACACCGATCAGAGGGCACTTTGTATTCAACATTGTGATGATTGTATTATTTAGTGTTGTATAAGTACATCGCTTCTATTGGTCAGTAACTAACCAAGCTTAGCTAGACTTATGCGTTTTCACTGCTTCTACTTCAGTGAGATAAACTCCATCCAAACCTAAGTGCTTAGTTTACTCGTTCCGAGTGCTGTTCCTGATCTGATTGCTCCACGTACGACGTCATGCTGAATCCACAGTGTGGAGCTACCGGAGTTGAGAAGTAGGTCGAGCGGTTCGACGTGTTATTGCATCTGAAGCAGCGTCAGAACGGACATTCAGTCAGCATATCCTTTAACTTCCGGCAGACTGGAGTTTTAATACCTTATAAAAGACCTGGCGATCTACCGGTCATTGTTTAAATACTTCAAGATCAGATTTAATCCTGCAATTTCGGAGACAGGCTGCATGTTAAGCCGGTAAGGTCTCTCTGGAAGAAAACATGCGAGATCGGCCGACTGTTAGTACCAGCAACACAAATCTGCAGTTCCTGATGCCACGAGGTTGTCCATTTACAAAACCTTGCGCGATTTGCGAACTGAAAGATTGTGACGGCAAAGACCACGGAACAATACCTACCTAGAAGCAATTCATAAAGTAATCTGGCACAACAGTGAGATTAAATCGTGTTCTGTAATATACCTCAGTGACCGATCTCATTCCCGCCAAGAGTTTTATCGGGAATCTTCTATTGTAGCGACTTCCATCGTCGATTCACAGGTCATTTCCAAAATGCTGATTGTTATGTATCTGACAATGATGGTCTACAAGCAAGCCTAACACAGTTTCCGAACATACAATATCCAGTCCAGTTCACAACCTACAAATTTCGCCCAGTGTCAGTCAATATATTTACTAGTGACTCAAATTTCAGTTCGGAGTGCAACTGTATTTCAGCACCCATGCGGGAAACGGTAAATTCCTCAATTCAAATGTCATGTTGGTCTCATGGATACGTGCCTTTGAAATTTAGATCAACATTAAGATTCACGCAGAATGTGGTCCCCGTTCGAAGTTGCTTCGATGAACACTACCACAGATGCAACGACAGGGAAAAATAGGCAACTGTTTGCCTACCCGTAGTCCAGAGGAGTCCGGTGATTCTGAGATTAAAGGCCCAGAGAAAGCAGGATGTTTTTTGGAGTTACACACTGTTAATGGAGAGAGGCGGGAGGCGATGAGGCTTTTAATCCGCTGGCGTATTACTCGCTGTCCATGTAGTGCAGGGAGCATGATGGCGAATCCAGCTCATTTAAAACTCAAAGAGAACGTCGACACTTTGCGCTGTGTTCTCAAAGACGCAATTACTATTTTGCCTTTGCCCACATGGGCTTGTCTGAATACGAATGCAAAGATTATCGTTCATAATAAAGCCTTCAGGATCAGTGACGAACGACGGATCACGTCGAACTCGAGTGCCAACCACAGTGGGACCGGAGGATTTCGTAGGATTATTCTTAAGCGATTTTTTCTGATTCGATCTTATCAACGACTACTTGTAAACCGCCTTGACTTCTGAATCAAAGCCGCTAACAATAATCAGAAAACCATGAAGCCTGTTCTAGACTGGACTGCATGCGTCATCGGAAATATTGTAAGGTGTTACTGAACGGATTCCCGGTGAACTGCAAGGCACACACCCATCTAGATGATGTATGTTTTTGGCAAGAAAAGTGACGTGTATGGCTGACACAAGTTAGCAACACTTCAATGCTTTATCGAGACCAAGTAGTCGATTAAACTAGAGGAGTTCCTACTGTAGACCACGGAATCGGAATTCTTAGGATGTGCCGTTTTGATTGATGAAAATCAGCCATGTTCAGCCTAGTATCGACGCTTGGTCATTACGCGGATGCCTGGAAATTAGGACAGTCTACGATCGACCATGGATTGTCCGCAGCGCTAATCCCGAACAACTACTTCCTGTAGCTCAAACAACAAGCGTCTGAACAAAGACTCATGAGCGTGAGTCGGTTCCAATTGTTCCCGTACAACGTATATTTTTTTTATCATAGATATGCACACCGCTAGTAACAGATGCGTCGACAGTTGGTGTCGGGACTGTTGCGGAGCAAAACAGTTTTCCGGTCGTCTGCATTTCCAGGTTGTATGACAGGACCAAGAAATATTCACAAACGCTGAGTGTGATTCTTCCGGTGTTATGGAATGTCTAGAGGATGTGCAGTTCCTTACTGCTGTTCTACCTTCATATGCTCCTTGAGTGATACACACTTTATAATACCGACTTTCACGCCTTACAGTTCATTTTAAGTCTAGGGAAGGCGGTTTCACACAGAAGACTGCTTGACTTCCGTATTGGTAAAATGCGCTAGCAACTTGAATGTAACACTGTCGATTGACCATGCCAATCAATTCTGTCAGCAAACATTTTGTTCCAGTACTTCACGATTAGAATTCCCGAGACCTACCATTTTCATATAGGTTGAACATCACCCGCAATTGACCGCATCTGTCGAATTCCCATAGACTTTTCATTAGGCCCCTTTCGAAAAGAAGTACTAGACTCGAGCTTCGATCCCATTTGAGCTCGTCAGAAATGCATATCCTTGCCACTGCCGGGTCTAGAACTCTGGCCACGCTTTTCATGAGGCAACCGTGTTTACCATTGAGCCATTGACCTCACATTAAGCACGACCTACCAGTTTATTTTTCAACCCAGTTCTGCATCCTGCGAACGGCTAGGCACGCACACCAGTCATCATTACAGAGTCGTGTAATCAACGCCTAGGAAATGATAAAAATTACAAGAAAAAGCTACCCGGCTTTTATCGAACCCTAACAGTCTCGCTGATTCAGCCGGACCATGTACTGCTTCACGAAGATCGACTAGTTATAAAGTATATCCTCCGGTAGTTGGCACTAAGTGATCAATACAAGGGCCGTACAGAATGGCGAAGACAATGTCTGTCGTGAGACAAATATCCTGGTGGTTGGACAGTGATGTTAACACCAGGAATCTGATCACAGACTGGCTGTTTGTTTGTATAATGTCACATAACGGCTTAACGAATAGGTTTCATGGCTAGGGAACTAAAGGCCTTGATAGACAGTGCATGTACCCTATACTAGACTAGTTTGCAGTATATATGACGATCTGGTAGCTGGCTCTTAAATGAGACACCTCAACGCGTTCTTGGTCAGAACTTGGACGGCATGATTTGCTGTCTATACCTCCTGAAAGTGCTTTAGCTGAAATAACTCAATTCAGGTGTGAATCGTTGAAAACACTTAGCAGTTATATGCAGTCGCAAGGAAAACTTGACTATGCTGTTTTGGCCGCAGCTACTTGTGGACAGCACGCAACATCTCTGTGTTACATTGAACGACAGATCTACTTGTCCGAGCCTTCTTGAGTGCCACCGGTTCTGCTACCTCGACCAAAGAACTGCATAACCAACTTTCTTACTTCGGTTCGGATTGTGGCACGTTACACAATTTCAGAGTCGAGCTGTATTCCAAACTTCACATGCCTCCAAGCCTCCTTGTGGTGTACACATGAAGGCAATGTGTTCTACTTCTCGGGGAATGTCATATTACCAGGAGCTGATCCATTATTAGCTCGGAACGTCTTTAACGGGGATCGATGACCCCTACAACTGTTGTGATCCAAGAACGCGGATGGCACAAGGGTTATTTATTCGACAAACCAATACATGGGTTAAGTATTTAAACAAGACCTGAAACAAACCCACCTTTTCGGTTACCGCAGACGTCAATGCTCAGTTCCATTGAGTAGCAGGGACCACTATGAGCGATGCTGCACTCTGATTTTCCTTCCAGCATTTTTCCTGCGGCTTGTACGATGTCAAAATATATGCTCCGATCCTACTACTGAATAGTCATGGTATGAGTAGTATGTTACGATCGCTCAGCTTCACTGCACAACGTCATGGCTTACGGGCACTACCGGGTTAAATTTCAACGGTGAGTTGAGGTCAAATCTTCCACTGGAAAAGACTACGACTGATAGGGCGAGGTGGACGCTACCCACAAGAAACTAAAATGCGCGATTCCAGACGAATGTCAGCAGGACCCTTTAACAGGCGCCAGGTGGTTCCCGAGTTTCATTATCATCAACATCATCATCATCACCACCATCATTATCATCGTCATCATAGACAACAATACGTCAGTGATTCCCATTGATGCTTAACTGCCACGCAACCATGAAGGAAACAATCAAACCCTGTATAAGAAGAGAGATAGAGAGAATGGAAAGACTGGGACGGGAAGGGACCTAACTACTAAAAATAGCTACGTCTACATTCAGACATTCAATATCAGGGTGCCAACACCATGCAAACAAACAACCGAGCTGTAAGTGAAAGTGAGGCGTCATCAACAAGGTAGCTTCCTTACGGCTTTAATTGCCACGCATCATTAAGTGCACTTATTTAACAGACAACTCAGCTGAACAACGACAACATTCACACCACTGAACCCGACTGATCGTCACTTGATCTTATGTCCCCAGCCACCGTCTGTGTAAGTTACGAGGTCCCCGGCCCGGGAGACGAACCCAACATACGGTGGCCAACCCCTTCGTGAATGACTTAACTTCTTTATACCAAATAATCGTCGTGCAAGGCGCATTCCGAAGTACTTAGCAGAATGCGAAATTGCCAACAGTGTTGTTTGTGCTGCTTGGAAAGTGGCAAACAGCAATAACTTGTCGTCAGCATAATCCAGATCAGTCACTCTTTCACCAGGTAGGAGGTCGACGCTGACATCTTATAACTGCTGGACACAATCCTCCATTATTTGATCTATGATGAAGTTGAACAAAAATGGTGAAAGAGGACAGCATTAACGTACGTCGCTCCTGGTGTTGAAACTGTCAGACAGTTAACCGTAAACGATAACCTGAGCAGAAGTATGGGAATAAAGCGCCCACAGGATGTTCACGTACTTAGTCGGTACAATCTTGTGGTTAAGCGATTGTAAAAGTGTAGATCGATCCACCAAATCGAATGCACCTTTTTTGTCAACAAATACGGCGATTGTTGGCCGGCGGTATACATGCAGCTGCTCCAGAATTTGACGGAGAGTAAAAATGTGATCTATACAACACCACCCAGAGCGAAACCCTACCTATTCTTCCCTAATGTTTATCTCGCGAATTGCAGTGAGTCGACGAAGTATAATGGATGCCAGAACCTTGGAAATGACTGGGGTCAAACTAATTCCTGTATAGTTTTCACAGGAACCCCGCGTGACCCCAGCACGGATGGATGGTCTCCGTCGTCCACACAAGTTGAAACAGTTGAATCAAGACCTCTACTAACGCCTCTCCACCTTCTTTGAAAAGTTCCGGCACGAGATCATCTGGACCAGCAGCCTTATCACGATTGGGAGCCGAAAAGCAATTGCGAACCTCAGTCTCAGTGGGTGGTTCCAAATCTACCGACTAGGGTTCAACATCACAAGTTTGTGGTGGCAACACAATAGAAGCAGGAGGCCAGCTAAACTGACCATCAAAGTGTTCCACCCAACGCTTTAACCTTCTGAATTCATTATAGATTAGTGTGTCATCTATCTAGCTGACAGCTTCATTGACAGACGGTCGTCTGGGACCAGTAGCACGGATCAGCTTAAAGAGTTTGCCGATGTTCCCTGAAGCAAAAGCGATTTCCATTTCCTTAACTTTTTCCAATAACCAAGCCTCAAGATCAACCTTTAGACTATGTTTCAGTTTTCTACAGATATCTCTTCTGGACTTGTTATGTGAAGTACCAAAAAGAACCTTCTGTCTGGCTTCTAACAACTCCAGGGATTTCTCTGAAATTCAATGTTCGTTTTGCCCATGTACCCCTGTGCCGCATGCTACAGTAGCTGTTTTCTGAATGACCTGTGAAATTTGTGTCCAGCATCTATTAGGATCTTCGGAGTGAGTACCACTAAGGCAGTTTTCTAAGCTTGTTTGGCACTTATATTTTACCGATAGTAAAGCCGGTTTCTCAACAGCCAGTCGTTGCTGTCGGTGAGTTCGTTGACCCGCAAATCTAAGAACAAAACGACAACCTACCAATGCATGATCTGAGTCCAAGTACGTGCTCCAATAAGAACGACAGTCTTGAACGGAACCCCGTCACCTATAACTAACAGCTATGTGGTCTATCTGAGACCAGGCCTGATTCGGAGAAGGCGGGTGCCAAGTATAGCATTGATGTGCACGATGTCTAAAACGAATGCTGGCTAAAAATAGCTTATGCTCGGTATCACCAAGGCGGCCGACCTGAACGTTCATAACTCCGGGTAGAACGACTACATCAGAACCCTGAGTAGACTGAAGGAGAGCGGCCAGCTCTGCACGTTTAGCAGGTCAACAAAAAGCCGTAAATTTCAAGGAGAAATCGTTGTGACTTGACGAATGTTCACACGATACTGACCTCAACATGAAGAACTTGCCTCGCAGATTCATCCGTGTTCTGATTGGACCATGTTAGGATCGATAGACACAACACACGGCACACAGCACGCGGAGTTCACGTGTTTTTCGTACGGTTGGGCTTACGGACTCAGTTTTACATAGGCTTTGTAAGTGAATACATGTAACTGAGTCGTAATAGCAAGTTACGATCATTTGTTATCTGTAAAACAGTTACGGTATGGAATATTGTCTGTATGCACCGACTTTGTCGTCTGACCAACAGCTTCACCCAGTTAAACATGCCTTCTTACTGCTATAGCGGTATGAAATAATTATGCCCCCAAATGGGAGGGTATTAGGACACTCACGGAACGGTCGACCATCCTACGTGCTGGCTGGGTATTATTCCGATTGCGCCAGTTTCATCCGAGCGCTAATTGCAGTTCTGTATCCGAGTACGTTAGTTATAATCCGCAATATAATCATTATATTTCATGTCCTATCTATCCTTAAAACAGTCTTGTCAGTAATACTACAAGCTACTTAAGTGAAGTTACCCAAGCAGAGGAGGCTATAAAATAAATCAAGTGACCAACCGGTGACAAAGCATGTGAAGTTAGAATCAAAACTGTGAATGTACGAAGGGCGTCCCATAAAAACTCGTGCTATCAAAGAAACGACTGACTGCCTACGCAAAATTGCATAGCATTCTGGGATCACTTGGTTCCATTGAATTAATTCCCGTGAAAATCCCCACTGAATTATGGAAGAGTATCGTTTTGAACAACTGTTGTGGGCAGTTCATCGTCGGATCAATGTGGGTTCTGCGGAGTGAAACCGTATACAAACAACGATAACATGTTAAGCAAAATGTCACTGGGTCATGTAGAGCGTTAAAAAAACTCCAAGCGTCTAGAAGCTAGGCACTCAAGCGGCGAATCACCAATATACCACGGAGTTTTCGACTGCAGTTTGGATGGGCAAGAAGATCGTTGATGTGACCTGCAAGGATTGAGTGGAATCGTTGTGTGAACACAAAATCGGATTGCGTAATCGAATAGCGAACGATTCAGCAGTAGCCAGCATCTGTTATCTGACTAGTTTTCGGGTCGACCTGGTGACTAGTATCGGCTGTGTGACAACTGCACTGTTGATAGATTTAATCGACCCTGTCCCGAGCCAGGCTGGATGATGTACTCTGGTAGGTTTGAGCAAACGCCTCGTCGTGCGATCTACATATTCTGCTGTAAAATAGCGTGGAAGTGAGTACACAACGATGGTTCAGTGGAAGACAGGGAGTTTGTCGTTGAAGCTCGGTGTTACCACGGGGTTTATGGTGAGCCAGCTGCATAGCATTGCCGCCGAGAGTACACACTTGAATATCTGATGGCGTCGACGGTTGAGTGTCTTTGTTGCTCTCTTTTCCATCGCAGTAGTCGCACCCAGTATCTCAGTTACAGTTATGCGCATAGTTATAAATGATCCGGGTAGCCAATCTCTCGCAACTCATTGGTGACAATCTTTGGTTCATGGTCTCACATGTCTGTAGAATAACTTCTCATTGTTCTACAGACCAGACATCATCATCATCATCATAGACAGCAATACATCAGTGGTTCACACTGATGCTTAACTGCCACACAACCACGAACAAGAAAAAGCAAACTCTGTTTAGGAAGATAGAGAAAAAAAGGGAGAGGGTAGGGAAACTAACCGCCAAAAACACCTACGTCTACATTCAAACATACAACATCAAGGCACCTACAGCTTGCAAACAAACAACCAAGCTGTAAGTGAAAGTAAGGCGTCATCAGCAAGACAGCTTCCTTACGACTTTCACTGCCCCGCGTCATTAAGTACACTCACTTCAGAGACAACTCGACCAAACAACGACAACATTCACGCCACTGAGCTCGGTTAGCCGCCATCTCACCTAAAGTTTCAAGCCGCCGGCTCTCTGAGTCGCGAGGACTCAAACCCGGGAGACGAACCCGATCTACAGTGACCAACCCCTTCGTGAACGATTTCATTTGTCTACGCCAGGTCATCATCTGTCCACCTCGCACCTTCTGCCAATCGGCCGCAGCGTCGGCAAACAGTACTCGATGTGGCAAACGACTAGTTGGCATCCTTAATACGTGACCTAACCATCTAAGTCTGTGCAAGTGTAAGGACTGAACGAAAGAACTCGTTTGACAATCAGTGCCAAACACTCGCGTCCTAACCTCCTCGTTACTCACTCCTTGGTGCCACCCGATATGAGTGATTAAACGCAGGCGTCGGTGGTCAAATACTAACGAATCGAACGCACCTTTATAGTCGAGAAATACGGTCATTATTGCCTGGCAGTACATATGACGTTGCTCCAGAATTTGACGAAGGGTAAAAAAATGATCTATACATTCCCGACCAGGACGAAAACCTGCCTGTTCTTCTCTAATGTTTAACTCCAGAACTGCAGTGAGTCGACGGAGTAGGATGGATGCCAGAACCCTAGAAATCACTGGGGTTAGACTAATTCCCCTATGATTTTTACAAGAGCTCCTGACAGATAATGAGGGTTTGTTTTTGCTTCAGAGGTACAGAGCTATTAAAATTTACATATTGCCCTGCCTATGTTGCTCTACGTATGTCACAACGTAGTGAATTACTATCTGGGTGCTTATTCAGGCTTGCAGCAAAAAAACGAAATGAGTTTTCTAATTCCGTTTCAGAAGTAAACGTGATAGCTGAATTCATCTGATTGAACTACTGAACAACAGCAGGTAGCTCGTGCCAAGATATCAATAAAACAAAGATGTGGTCTGAATACCGTCGGTAAGACACACATTGTAGGTAGGCTGACTTAGTTATTGACGCTGCCGTTTGTTTATGAAAACAAACGTTCTTAATAGGCTCAGTGTGGATCCCATTGCGACTCCATCAGTATGTTAACTTTGAAATGAACGTTGAAAGTGCATCGTAAAAACACTTTTATAAACATAGGTGTAAGTATGTTGAACTGAATGTTCGACTGGCCGATATGTTTGCAGTAGAAATTGACAGACTCTAACAACGAGACGTTTGTGAACAGTGATCAGATGTCTAACGAGCTAATTCTCCAGAAGGTTCTCGACGTCGGTAACAAAATTGAACGTTTTTCATAGGTTGTGAGAATACAATTTCTATAGTCCTGGTAATCACTTAGCTGTTGAGTGGTCCGGCGAAGCACACATATCAAGGATAGACCTGAATGGATGATTTGGTTTATGAATCTCGAGTGACCGTACAGACGATGGATGACTGAGTCAGTCGATAACTCAGTGACGTAATGGTTGGTGGCTAGCTTTTAGATACAACGCTTTACATGACATTCTGTCAAACCTCTTACTAATGTTTAAATATCGTTCCAACACAGTTAAACCTATATGACTGTAATGAACTAATGATGAATTATCGAAAACAGTTGTTTGTCAAGGTTTTGTTTTTGTTTCACTTAGTTGTTACTGTTACAATACAATTAGTCCTCAGAAAACATATCCAAGTATTCTTCTCTGGGAAAATCTTAAACCCTTCTTTTAGGTATATGTTCTTCAAGTACATACATTAAGAACTACAAAAACGTTTTATCAGTTTTTCTTATTCTAGGTTTATCAACATGTATTAATCATGTTCTGATGAGGGGTTTGCGCATTGTCGTGTTATATTTTCTTTTTAATTTGCGTACTCCATCTGTTCTTTTGTTTTCACCCGTGGATACATGGTTTCTATTGCCCTCAGTAATGAACTGCAAGCCGATCGCTGATTGTTCCACTAATCTTATGTATAAATACAGCGATATGTCATTCGACTTGCAACAGTAAACGAGGTATGGTTTCTGTTACGATAACCACGCCTTTCTGTTAAACTCCGGACATTTACGACCAGTTCTTGCTGACATCTTCATGAGCATGCGTGAAAACAACAAGTTGGATGATGTGATTAAAGAAACAAGCTATTACCGAAGATATGTAGACGATATCTTTTGCGTAGTAGACAGTTTAGAAGACCCGCAGAAACTAGTAGACATTTTTAACAGGGCTCATAACAACATTGAATTCACTTTGGGGAGGAAATAAACGGACGAACGTCCTTTTTTGACGTGGCACTGATACGCAGACCAGATGGTTTACTACAGAGGAGCGTGTTTAGGAAGAAAACATGGACTGGTCAATACCTACACTTCCATAGCTACGTACCGCTCAGTCTCAAACGTGGTCTGATACGTTGTCTGACGAGCAGAGCATAGAGGATTTGTACAGATGATACGATGGGGGAGGAACTGAAGAATTTACGGGAGATTCTTAGTACTAACGCCTACCGAGAAAAGTCCATCAACACTAACATGCAGGATTGACCACCGCGACCCTCAGTGGACGCTACCGATAAGAAGAACGTCTACTGATCGTTGCCATTCAAGGGTGATTCAGCGGTAGAGTTGATATCACGTCAAATCGCCAATGTTATCAACACGACTTATTATGCCGCTAGCTCTGTTGCTACATTTCACTCGAAACGGGCGGTTCCATTGAATTTGAAGGATAACCCGCATAATAATGTTGCCTCTTTTTTGATCTATTCATTTCACTGTTCCTGTGGTTCAGCATACATAGGTCGCACTACTAGGCGTTTATCTGAAAGAATCGATGAACATTGCCCCGCTTGGCTTCACTCTGGGACACCAAAACGCATCAGTTCATCCATTCTGGTCCATTTGGTCGATTGTAATCAACACACAGACACAAAAACAGCATTTCGTACCGTCAATCGGGTCCCGGCCGCCTTGTCACGAAAGGTCCAGTGCCACATCCTGTCGATAGCCGAGGCGGTTGCAATCCGACTAAGTCACCCGGATCTGTGTGCATAAA
>JTDE01002187.1:81671-92274 GCA_014338405.1 Paragonimus skrjabini miyazakii | reverse complement strand
CCGTGAAACAATTTGTCCCCGTCCCCCTGTCCCAGCATGATTAACACTGAGTAACTAGAACCAACTTCGTTTGTGTTCCTAACCCCGGCGAAGTAGTGTTAATCTCTTATCCAATTACATTGTCCCTTCAGTAATCTTTGATCAGTAACATTGTGACTCGTCACTTAATTTTATATAATTGTATCAGCCAAAGAGGAGAATTTATCGAAAACAGTCTGTTCGCTGGAACTTTGGTTTTCATTTACGACCAAGTATGTCTTTCCAGTGGAGAACC
The DNA here is from genome assembly GCA_014338405.1 of Paragonimus skrjabini miyazakii. Lineage (NCBI taxonomy): Eukaryota > Metazoa > Platyhelminthes > Trematoda > Plagiorchiida > Troglotrematidae > Paragonimus > Paragonimus skrjabini miyazakii. The sequence continues at coordinate 92,000 of JTDE01002187.1, read as the reverse complement.
AGCATAAGCTGATACCTTGCACCTGCGTGTGCTTGAATATACGCGACAGAGACATACTGATTTTTAGTGAATTGCTATATCATTTCAACCCGCAGTCATTGCAATTGCCTCATCATTAAAGGTTAGCGCAAAGACTTCGATTTTTGCTTGATCGATGATGTCTGGTGTTAAGCCTCTTTAGAATAGATCAGAGTCACTGTGATTCACTATCCACTTACTAGGATAATTACACAATGGGGGCTCAATCTGGAGTTATCTGACACTTCGGTCCACGATCCAGCAGCTTTGTTTGCCCCAGTTATAGAACGAGTTACATGAACTCGAGATTCTTCCAATTATAGGCTTCGTTCGTTTTTGATGACAAGTCCTTCTAACGGAGATGCTGGAGTGTAAATCTTGCTATAATCTGAAGGTTAAGCCTATGAATCTCCTGAACAATCAGCGCAATGTCTAAGTACTAGGGAGTTTAAGGATCGTACACCACCAATACTCCTTCAAAAAACGTACAAAGCTACCTGGCTAAAAACAGAATCCATAAAGGTATAACGAAATCTATATTCGTCAAACGAACTGAACAACTCTTGCTTTGAAGACTGTTCATAAATCACATGGATATCAAAAGAGAACGGTAGTATGAGTGCGGTGATGTGAGTCTTTTAGCAACCATATCTTTTTCGTAATTGAGTTGTTACCTATTTTACTTCCCGGTTGCACGGATGAACGCGGTCCACATTGGATGGCCAGTGTGCACTGGCTAAGGTCGCAAGGGCTCGAAGTGGTGCGCATAATGCTTTTTGGTGCGCAATCTCAAGCCGGTCTTGGAATTTCGGTCGGAGAGTGAGCATCAAAGAAGCCAAGTGAACACTACTTCCAGCCATTGTGGGAGTAGCCAGTGCAAACTGGCCATCCAGTATGGACTGTGTTCACTCCTACATGCATGGTGTAAATCATGTAATAACCCGAATACATATAAATCCCCCTACCGCATGTGACACTCGTGGGGTTAGTGACCGGATGGACAGGAGTCTGAGCTTGTAACGCGCCTTAATCCCCTAGTCCGACTGTCTCTGTCTGCGGCGTCCAAGCGAAACCGGTTGTAGAGCGTGGGCTTGAAGGTGAGTATTGTAGGCAAATCATATTCCGATTTAAGTAATTTCGATGTTTTCTTACCTCATATCGATATTAAATCAATGTATTGTTCAGAATAAACTGATGCTCAGCCGTTATGATTCATTTTGAGTCAATGGAATGTTTTTACCCGTACATCCGATAGGTGGCTCGGACACCATCCATACAAGCCCTACGATGAACGTTTAGGGAACATTTGTGAATATACAATAGGAACTTTTTAAAAAGACACTTCAGGTGGTCCGTTGCAGCTGATACACCATGGTGTATGCTGTCTGGTTTACTATAGGGGTATGAAGAAATTGATGTCAATTTTAGTCGCTGTTACTTCTTCGCAGTCTCCGGGATTAGGTCCGGTGTTATTTTTCAGACACCGTTAGACAGTGATTCCCAGCTCAAGTCAAACTTCTGGAAAGCCCCTGCTTGCGGGTCTGATGTACCTGTAAATTACTCGTGGGAGAGCGATATGTAAAATTTTCTTTTAAGAAAACCACCAAAAAGGATTCATTTTGAAGATAAACATTCAATACACACTGCTCACAAAACCAGTAATATTAATAACACTTTACTGGAAGGAAGAACGCAAGAAATCAGTAATTTTCACGCAATTACGTTTTCCCTGATACTCGATTTGTGTTAACAGTTTGCAAAATGGTGTTTCCCCATTAATGATATGAAAGTAACACAACTCAATTTAGCCCTGACTGCCAGTAGACTCGAAGAAGCTACATAGATAAGAATTGGTTTACATTGTAACTTAGACCAAGGGGTGAGATCAGCAAAGTGTTGTTCACTGGATTTTCCTCACATATTATTTATTCTTGAACTTTGAAAGCTACGCAGCACTTATGCCAGGTGGATTTCCGATCTAACTCCTGAATTAGATAGCATTACTGTTTGATAGTTATTGGTTTAATCAGTGTTAGACTAAATGTCCCCGGAAAGTCGATCCTAGTTCGACCATCGACAGTTCAGGAGTACCTTCCGATAGTGCGCCAATTATTGGGAATATGGAGAGTTATGTTGAGTTTCTTCTAATTTCAAAGCGCAAAGCTCTTTTTGAAAAAAAGAAGCAATCTCATCAACTCAAATAGTAGACTGAATACGAATCCACCTGTTCGTCACCTATTGTGGTGGATTACCAAAACGGAGGTACGAGTATTCCAACACTCGACGGAATACCCCAACGCCGGGGAGGTACGTACAAAAGCCCACAGCGGGCGCATCGGGGACAGCGTGGGTGAACGGACGAGACATCGCTTGACTGGATCGGACCAACGGGCGAGACATGGCAGGTAAAATGGGACGGACGACCGGATGAGGGTGCAATTGTCCCAACACTCGGAGGAAAATCTCGACACGGTCGTAGATTACGATTGAAGCTCATACTGGGTAGATGGCGGACAACACGAACGACAGGACAAACCATCGTCCAACGAGATCGGACTAGTGGACGAGGAATGGCAAGCGGAAAACCCTCCGACAGAGAACGTCGGTCACACATAAACGTGCAGACGTGCACACGGCGAGTGAGCGGAAAGGGGGAATGTTGTGAACCGGAATTCTGATTCATAAACGCAAGCGTAGGACGACAACCAGCGCATTGGACAATAAAGACTGCTTTATTGGACGCCTTTTCGTTACACTATGTAGTTTTGCCGGTCAATTGTTGTTTTGGAACTAATATGCAGACGTACGCACTAGAAACCATTTCCAAATCGTTTTGTAACCACAGAACTCGCACAAAATTCTTTAAACGAGAAAACGAACGAAATTCTGAATGATAAAGTGGATTTGGATTATGTGATGGAATTTCTTCATACACCCGCTGGACAGTCGAAGTAGTTACATGCCCTTACAAACGACCGATAAAAGCACATGAACTTAACATACTCGATCGAAATTTCTACCATGAGTATCACCACATATAAACAGCCGAAGTTCCTATCTTATTTCAAAAACAGCCCCACCGTCTGAACTCGTACAGAACCATGCCCAATCACACTTACGTTGAACTATCAACCTTAGGATGATACTCAGAACAGATATGCAGATACGTGAATAATGATTCTTGCGTAATTATTCAGGGTTTAGAAACATAAGAGAAATCCACAAACATCGAAAGTGTCTGTTAAGTTTTAAGTGCACAATGATATATTTTCCTGTTTTACGATCAAGTACATCAACCTTTGTTATAAGGTTGAAAATATTATTTATCAGATGATCAATTTTTGTTGAACGTAAGTAGTATAAACTTGCTGTTTTGCATTAGCAAGATTGAGGAAAAAATTAACAGAATTTAGATCCAGTTTGTTATTTGATACTCCCCGGTTTTTGGCCTGTATAGTGAGATCAGTCTGGAAAGATTTCTTCAGCCGAGAACGTGCAGTCTATCAAAGTTCCCACAATGTTGCGAACGGAACTGGGGTCGACCTATACCAACCAATCAGAACACCGATCGAACGTTACGTCGAATTTATTCGCAACATGCAGTGATTAACACAACATGGTTAAACGCGCATCGGGTGTAAACAACCGAACTGTCTGAATTCAGGTCTTTGGAGGTAATAACGAGCAACGCACTCAAAACACAGCACAACTGCCGTCTCACAGTAATCGTTAATGTAAACTTTTTTTTTCTCTGTAAAAAGGGGTACTGTTTTCTATCGCTTAGACCCTCGTTGACTTGATTTTTTTGGTACAGCTACAATTTGCACGGTTTTGGTGGGACTGTTAAGAACAGTAATGGTCAGACTTATGATAAACACTGCGTACCACTTGAGGAACATGATGTTACGTTGTTTGGTTACACTGTAACACGGCTCACTGTATTTGATGATGGTCCTGTAAAGGTTTTCAATAACTGTTTGTGGTTATCGCAGGTTGCGGGCTAGCACTCCAGCTTACAGTCTCTACTGCACTGAGGCTAGCATTGGGTTCAAGCTAATTCAATGCCTTCTTTTAATCTCACGAGTTCTGTTACTATACTGTTTGAATCTCTTTTCTTGTGTACAGTTCCGTTGAATGTGGACCAATCGGAACACCGCCCATGTTCGACTACTATCGTCTTCGATTTAGCCCACTGTTGTGACAAATACAAAGAAAGTCTGTCACCACAGTCGGCATAGTGCGAATTATGTGTAGTTCCACTCTCACACACCCGTAAACACAGTAAACTCAAAAGAACAAGACCGGAACGCTTTTGTAATCAACGGTGGTTATCCAGATGATAGGCTCCAGGAAACAACTGTAGGGAAACCCTTCAGTCTTGAAATCGACGCAAGGAAAACAAACGGATATTGAAGATTTAAGGAAGATGTTTAACTATGAGGGTAACTTTGAGTGCATTTTATTGAGGATAATAAGCACAAAAGTATTGAAGTTACAACCAAAAAACAAACAAAACTCTCAGGATACACTACACTATCAAAGAAAAGTGGGCAGCCACCAAGGTACAGGTTGTCGAAAGGACAGCTGGAAATCGTTCGTTTATACAAATGGATGATGCGTTATCGAGCCCAATTATCAGGGCCGCTTTTGTGTCCACAGTTCGCTAGTGGAGCGCGGATGATTTACCAGCCTTAGATCGTCAGTGAGTTCGCGGCTGCACACTTCAGGGCGCCACACGATCGCTTCTCTGCTACCTAATGCACTGGCAACCGCGAATAAATTCCCGGCTGGAGAGCTCTAGCTCACTAGGATTTCGGACGCCCGTCCGGGTTGCGTTCTTTCAGAAAGGCTGGCTCAAGGCCGCGCTCTCCCATGACATATAGTTTCAGACTGCCACGCCCAATCGCGAACCGTCAGATGGCCTTTGTTTGGTCATTGTCCTCTCCTTTCGAAAGAAATGTTACAAACCACGTTCCACCTCATTGCTCAAGGTTATTCTTTTATGCTGTTCAATGTCACCTGCCAGTGAAAGCAAACCATAAGGTCCTTACTCTTCAGTAAGAAGCTATGTATACTTCTTTCGAATGCAAATAATTTTTATGTCTATTCGTGCATGTTTTTGAGGCGCTTCAATGCTTAGTTTAACAGTGGAGTATCAATAATCATTTACTTGCTGGTCTCCAAAATGTTCACGAAGAACAGTGCCTTTTTATTACCTATAAAATGGTGATTTCTGCAAAACACCGCTTCTTATCAGGCTGAACGCAATGCAGCATTCTCCGGCTCAGTTCTAAATCCTAAGAGTTGTTAACAAGACAGCTGGAAATTTCATCAAGTATATTGTTTGAAGACAACGATAAAACTAGAGATGATTATGTTAACTAATCACAAGGCCATATAAGTGAATTTTCATCCGGATTCATTGAAAGACCAACTGATATTATATTTGCTGGTCAAAGTGTACGACTTCAAAACACTAGGATGATTAGGTCTTAACCTTCGGCATTGACCATTAGGAAGCAGAAAACTACTTATTCAGTGCTATTTAACAGCTAAATTTGCCACAAGTAGTTGAGCGTCCAGATATGATAATTCGGTCGTGCTTAGCATGAGATCACCGATACAGTAATCAACACGACTGCCCCATAAAAGCGTGGCTGTTTTATGAAACCCACTCGATTAAGATAAGCGCATATCACTATATTGAGTGTCTTTGGAGGCACCATGGCAGACTGTGCAGTCATCGATAGCCACATGATCAACCTGATCACCAGGCAAGTTTTATCTAGGTGTCACAATGATATTCCTAATGGCTTATATAAAATTAGCATCCGTACTTTCACATTCCTGAGGGGTTTACAAATGGATGACAAGTCCCAGTCTAAGTTATCGACATAAATTAAAAAACTATGCAGCAATTCCTACAGTGCACTCTTGGATTGTACACCAAAGATTGCTGTACACTTCCTGCATATCTCGTTATCAAACAACCATTAACTAGTCCCACCTGTTCCACATTCAAATGGGGCTGACATATGACGTTGCCTTTTCTATAAAAGGCGGTTTGTGTTCCACAAAACTGACTATACGAACCTGCAAACGTTCATTTCGCATTTCGCGAAACGTCCGGTAAATTGGCAGCACAACTCCAGCTTAAGCTATTGAATCAGCTTCACTTCCAATGATTTTTCAGTTGGCTAATTGAGTATCAGGTCGGGGTTCGAGACTTTGCAATGGCTGGTTGATGTGCTGTACGCATGTCATTAACCTAACGTGAAGAACCCACGGGAGTTCAACGAACACTTGGGTGCTTAGCTCCAAAGGGCATGGAAACCAAACCGATCATTGCAACTTGTCCAGCACGTGAAAGTCAGTACAGATCGACTAGGATGACGTGCTGTAGTTGGACTGATGACTGAACAGACCAGCCATAGGTTGAACTGAATGGTCTCTCAAGAACTAACCTGTTCAATGAACACTGTCGATTACACCTCAATTATGGTCTGCACATTGTTAAAGACTTACTCGACGGAAACCCTGGCTCTTGCCTACACGGACTGAACGTCACTCACAATTGGTCGCATTCCTATAGGCTTTCCAGTTAGCCCATTCGAAAAGAAACACTACGGGAGAGCGTAGCTCGACTACAATGTCCGTTTTTGAAAAGGACCAACTGGAAATCTTATGCGAACGCTATACCTAGGATCATTTGTCAATGAAGCTCAAGATATATTAATCAAAATCCCCTACCATCTACCAGTACTCTTGTCTTCACTTCTGATTTATGGTATCTTCCAGAGCAGAAGATATCGCCCCTTGGGATATGGAGATATAGGAGAGCGACAGCAGTAAAGAAAAGAGAGAACCGACAAAAAGGCACCTGAAATTTCCTGATTAAGTGTCCTAAATTCGCCAGTGGGTGATTTTCAGCTTAATGCCCATAAAGTGAAATGTTTGCGCTGGGTTTAGCCATCACAAATATATAAACATGCATGTAGGTTTATATTGTGCTTCAATAAATGTGGCCAACACTTCTGATTTTGGCGTTCGCATAATGTATGTTGAGTAAGAGGGTGACAGCGATGTGATTAAGCCATACGGAGTCAGTTGAAGAAGTTTGGAAACTAATGATCCATGACCCCTTTAATTAATAAACATAGAATTTTGACCCGCATCTTGTGAAAACCCCAGAGCTTTCACCGGTTAGCCTGGTTTGAACGAAGCTTCTCTGCTCAGTCATAGACATATTGCATGACATTTTCGTTACAATTGCCTGCATACTGGAAGAAGGAAGAGTTGAAGCTGACCGTCAAACTGTCACCTACGGAAATAGCCTTGTTCATGTACAGAGGAGGAGCTACTTTTTGAAACAATTAACCGATGCAACAGTCATGACAGTTTCATTATACGATTTCCAAATCTGGCCAACTCATTGTAGGAGTAATTCGGAGTATCTTCGAAAACCGATGTCGCAAAAACACTAACACTGTGTGTTTAGTCATCAGGGTGTTCGCTAATGTTTTTGGAACCGGTATTAGCTAGCGTTAAATATATGTACGAATATTGCACACGTGCAACTCCTGTTGTTACCACTATCTGATACGAATGGTAATGAATTTGTGCGTTGCGACGTAGTGTGCGTATGATAACAATCTATCACCGTAGTTACATAACGCCGATAAACTACCTCACCTGTGACTGGTCACAAGGTTAACAGGTCCAGAACAAATAAGCAATGACTTTGTAGTGTTAACCGATATCAAAACTCTGTGATGGTATTGTAAAAATCGCACTTTAATCGTCATTGTCATAAATGAAATTTGTCGGCAAGAAAAGGGCAATATGGAAATGAAGCGGAATATCATGTGTCAAAAGCAGACGAGGGAAGCCCTAGAGAATAAGGTTTGTACTAACCAAATTTAAAAAAGGAAGGGGACAAAAGAAGAGACGAATCATGGACTGGCGCGACGCAAAACAATGCAGTCGAGCATACAAATATGTCGTGGATAGTAATGGAATACACGATTAGGGATATTCAATGTTTTAAACGGAACCTAGCACCAATCAATAAGGTAATCATATAGAAAACGTATTGTCAGAGTCAACAATAAACATTGTTAAAGCAGGATTCCAAAATAGACATATCAAAAAATTGAATTGGCATATCTGGCGATTGGTTGAACAACAGTTGATGAAGAGGACATGGGTGAGAAAGGTACAAAAACCCGTCATATCTGAAACAGAAAGAACCAGACAAACCAATTCAAATTAGGCAGGATCTGGGCGGAACATATTTTGAAAATGAACGAGACTGTAATTCCGGAAGCAAAGAATGCAAATGCTTGAATGAGTAAGCTAGGAACCAAGTAAGTTAACGATAGTTTTTCAAACAAGACTCAAGCATGTGAGCACAAAAAACGCCCAGACTTACTTGAGCAAAAGTGGAAAAGCCCGACAGGCAACCGCAGAAACGTTAGGCAACAAAGGTCTCCAGGTCATGCGTTTTAGCCCGAGAGGTGAGCAATGGATCGGCCTCAACCACCTTTAATAAACAATAAACGTCCCACAATACAGCATACGGGCTAAGCAATGCCCGAGGCAATGAAGCGCAAAAAAACATGTACCTCAAATGAACGATAGGAAAATGTATTTTTTTTAAATAGCGGAATTTAATCGTTAGAGTGATTACGAAGGAAATTAAACTATAACTTCGAATACAGATTCGTAACGTTGATCGACAAACCCAATCATTAATGAATTCATCATGTAAAACAATATAAAAAGGGAAAATCTAATCTGATCAGCAAACTTATGTGATGGAGTGGATGATTGAAACAGAACCATCCAGTCAACAGATAAACAAGGGAAATCATCACTGGGCGTCATAAAAACTACGGTGATGAATAACACACATAGCCCACCAGGTTCGCTGTAAAACAGTGTACAAATAAGACTCGAGTTACGTACAATAATAGGACTATTACAGTACCACTTATCAGAGATCCCGAAAATAGGACGAAACATACCGGTCCAGTAGTCCAATGTGAGACGTCACTGGTCGGAGCAGCTTTAGCATCCACCTCATCTTTTGATGAGATCGAGGTGATTGTAGGAATGGCCGGACTCACAGTGGCATTTCGTTTCGAGCGGCGGGACCTGGTTCTAGAACGTACGCAAATAGCCAGAGATAATAGGATGGTCACCGCGATCATGGTCGCGATGGCACTCACAACCGACAGTATGATGGGCATCCGCTTGCGGGGAAGCAGTATACGATTGTAGATCTCGTCTAGCGACTTTTTATCAGCGATGGCTGTCTGCAATTAGGAAATGCGGGACAAATGGATAAAATAACCGAACTTAAATGGAACATGGTAAGTAAACGAGGTTCGAATAACCATGTGGAAATTAACAAAAGAACAATACTACAATGGGATGCCAGATATCTAAAATCACCAGCATTTTCTGATTCCAATAATCAAGATTATGCATTTATTGACGGAAAATCAGACTTGGTAGAGCATCCGATCACTGAGATTAGAAGTCAGCTGTAAATATCGATAAACGATATGACATTTACATAGAACGAGTGATTGCATGTATTGGCATCCGCCAGTGATTGTTAAATGTCGTCAATAAGTTGGATGTTAGTAGTTTTAGTAATAATGACACACTAACCAGCGGCTGCGCGTGCATGACCTTTTCTGATACCTTGCTGTGGTGATCAGGCTTGTGTACTGTTTTGATCTGGCGGGCTGTGCTATCTGCCACTACGGTCGTTACAGGTTCAACCATGTCAGATTGGCCAAGGGGGAGCAGCCCGACGAAAGACAAATATGTTCGTTGTGTATGGTGTCAGTGTGTCATGTTTTGTTTCGGGTATGTTATTTCAATTTTTGCCTGAACTGATTCTCTGTTCGTGCGACAGGTTTGTCTGTGAAGTATTATATCCGTGTAAATGTGCCGAACATCTTGGGTTGTGACCACCGAGCCTGTTCTAGGTGGTTGAAGCTGATGCGCATGCGTGCGTGTGTGTCATCTGCTGCCTTGCGATACAGGCTTTTGAGCCAAAGGCTTTGGTTGATGGCCCTAAACGCTCTCCTGTCTCGGTCTGGGCGTTCTGGCGGTATCCGAAGTCCGTAAAAACCATGACTACAACAAAAACCAAATACCACACTGCATCGGCCGTCGCGCAGGTTAAACCGGGTCACCCTATCTGCTGCACATGGCTGGGTGGATAGACAAAAATATGCTACTGCTAATCCCTCCCCCTAACCCCCCCCCCCCCCCCCCCCCCCCCCCCCCCCCCCC
>JTDE01002187.1:45661-60721 GCA_014338405.1 Paragonimus skrjabini miyazakii | reverse complement strand
AGGTGTCTCAGATTTACGAACACCGCCCTAGCCTTCCCTATTTCATTCCCTACACCTTCAACACCGCCTCCGCCGCTGATGCAGCTTCCCAGGTATACAAACTGGTCAACAACCTCCATAACTCCATTATCTAACATTAAATCTACGTAATCACAACAACCTTGCAGAAGCACTTTGCATTTCGAAACTGCAAAGCGCATTCCAAAATACTCAGCAAAACGTGAAATTGCATTTTGCGTTGCTTGCGCCGACTGAAACTTGTCAAACAGCAACACCTTATCGTCAGCATAATCAAGATCAGTCTGCCTTCCACCAGGTAGGAGGTCAACACCCGCATCATTTGAGTGACGCAAACAGTCCTTTATTATTTCGTCCATGACGAAATTAAACAAAAATGGTGAAAAGGGACAGCCTTGACGAAAGCCGCTCCTGGTGCTAAAACTGTCAGACAGCTCACCGTAAACCCTGACCTGAGCCGAAGTATGGGAATAAACCGCCGAGATTATGTTCACATACTTGGTCGGTACACCCCTGCGTTTAAGGGACTTTAAAAGTGTAGATCGATCCACCGAATCGAACGCACCTTTATAGTCGAGAAATACAGTAATTATTGCCTGGCAGTACATATGACGCTGATCTAGAATTTGACGAAGGGTAAAAAAATGATCTATACATTCCCGACCAGGACGAAAACCTGCCTGTTCTTCTCTAATGTTTAACTCCAGAACTGCAGTGAGTCGACGGAGTAGGATGGATGCCAGAACTCTAGAAATGACTGGAGTCAAACTAGTTCCCCTATGGTTTTCGCAAGAGCTCCTGATATCTTTCTTGAATATAGGAGCGTTCATAACTCCGGGTAGAACGACTATATCAGAACCACGTGCCGACCGAGGGAGAGAGGCTAGATCCGAAAAAAACGCGTCGTTGACGCCGACGTCACTACAGTCAGTAGGAGCGTAAGCAGACACAATGAATAAATTCCTGAATCTTGCGTCTAGAGCTGGCCTTAACGGAACCTGCCAGACGGACGGCACACAGTCTACTGTTAACAGGAATTCTATCACTGAGGCTGCGGCCGTCGAGCTAAGGACTATACCCACTCCAGCGTGACCTGTAACAGCAGCTGTAGAGTCAACCGAAGTGTATAACCAGTATCGGGTACACAATGCGGGTGCTGTTAGTTCTATACGTTAACTACTGTCCTGGATTCTAGTCACTGGGATACAGCAGACATCGATATGTAACGAGTCTAACGTTTGTGCAACAGCGGCCTGTTCACCTATCTGTTTTAGAGTGCGAACGTTGAAGGCACCTATATTAATTCGCTTTCTAGGTGTAAGCAAGGGACGAGGGAGGCCTGAAGTTAAATGGCAAGAGACGGAATTTACCGGCTCAGTGTTACTACGGTTAGCTATATCTGTTGTGGGACCTGTGGAGTAACTATCAGAAATGGAGGTCGGGAGGGGCCTGAGAATGAAATTTGTTGGGACAGTGGGGGAGGGGTCAGCAGTAGCATGTTTTCGCCTATCCACCCTGCTGTATGCAGCAGATAGGGCGACCCGGTTTATACTGCGAGACGGACGATGCACTATGGAATTACTTGTGTTGTGACTATTCATGGCTGTGTGTGGGCTGAGATACTGTTAGGGCGCCCATACCTAGACAGGAGGACGATTAGGGTTCTCAACCAAAGCCTTTGGCTAAAAAGCCTATACCTCCAGGCAGCGGGTGGGTGGCAGTATACCAGAACTGGTAAATTTTTCGAAAAAAGATGCCAACTTTCTTCCAACCCCCCAACCTGAAGGACCAGGAGACTGGTTTGTCAGACCTCTACCTATTGACCTGCCTGGCATGAGTGACTCTATCGGTGTGGTGGCCACACCGTCCAGTTTAGCCCAATAGGTCATCGAGATGCGCAAGCCGTCACACCGCGTCAAGGTCCAGTCTCTTGGCGACAGCGGCGATACGAACAATCAAACAGGAGTGGTTCAATGCATACGCCCGCAATTTCAAGGTTTACGAAATCGTTAACAAGTTCAAATGCTTCGTGATTTGCTATCAGACTAAGTGCATCACATTTATATTATTATTTAAGTGGCGCTTGAATTAGTTGTCTGACTCCAGTAGCTCATCTGTTCTGTTTAACTCAACAACGATTTCGTTGTAAAGTTTTAATAAAAAATGTCACGCACCTAGCGTGATGACAACTCTCTGAATACGAGCCTGTTCGCTACACTGAGATTTTCAGATCCAAGTTGATCTGTTAAACAAATTGTGCGGAGTTCTTGTAAAATAAGCGATTAATCTGTGTTCAATACCCAGCGAAATTTGAAATTAGAGAAGGCGCAATATTCAAGACGAAGCTATATGAAAAGGATCAGTAATCGATCGATCAGCGAAAAGAATGAAGGCATGCGAGATGCAATGAAAGTTAGTAAGCATTTTTCACATTTCTTACTTAAACCAAACCAGGCAGTGGTTGACGACATCCGTTTTTAAAGGGTGACCTGTTACAGTGACTGAAGCCAAAGGACGGCTGTGCATTACATCAGCCACAAGTGGCTTGCGCTGAACCACTTGTTGTTCTACTCACACGTCCGATGTTCAGTGTAAACCCAAAGGAATAAGACCAGATCGCGTGTGGGTGGAAGCCTTTGCAGGCCAGTGATTAACGCTGGTTGACCAGATGGTAGGCAAGTGTGACAGTAAAACTGTTGCTTTTATCTCACGGAAACAAAAGATGGAGACCGACACCACACTATTTAAATAACTCTAAACTAACTTGCGAAGCTCACTCACCTTGGCAAGAAGACTCAAAAACAAACGATCGAATACCAGTAACAGGATGAATGAGACCAAGGCCAATAAAATGAACACCACTGCGCTGACAATGAGCGTCACTTCCAGGCGGCTAGCTTTTCGACGCATGGTTCACAAATACGCTACTGAAAGATGATGAATAGATGCGATACACCGGGCTGGGAACAACAAAAACGCTTGCGGGATGTTCTCTTGTTGTCTCAAGAAAATTTCATGCGAACGCTGAGTAGCGAGACGCGTATAGAGTTTAATCCGACCGAAAATGTGGGGCGCGAATCACGAACTCAAGCGAACTGCTGAAAACGGAGAGTGAAATATTTAGCATTATACGATAGAGACGAAAGCAAGCGAACAGAACAGAGGAACCTAGCATAAAAAATCACTGGCAAACATACGCAACAGACGACTAGTCTGGATGAGTTCTGCCAAATAATCTACAATTGCGACCAGGATCTGGTTCAGTAGATATGAGTCTGCACAAACTACCACACTTCGTTAGAGTTGTAGATCTGAAGGAATCACGATTCATGGAGGGTCGACCATGCGAAGAAAGCGGTCAACTGAGGACTAGATCGATCCTGATAAGTATGCATATATATATATATATATATATATATATACTTATTAAATTGATATGACACGATAAACAGATTCGATTAGACAAAATATGTCCACTTAGAAGTGCATGCCAATTGGTAAGAGGCTACACACGGTTTACGTTCCATGAAATGTGTTACAAGCATGGGCTCCAGTAGGTTCCGAATTTGCGGTAAGTTGATGGCAGGAATATGAGTGAGCACAATGAGCGCAGATGAGCCAACGAGTAGTGGTGGAAACATTTTAACCAACCGAAATTGAATCAATGTTCGTCGAACAACTGTAAACACTTAGATCAACATCACAATTCCTAGTCCTAGCGGTTCTCTAACAGTTTTCCTGACACAACCTACCCTGCAACCCCACAAAGTGGAAAACGCTAGTTTAGCAGTTCGTGAGGTAGCTCTGAACGGTATTAACCGTCGAGTTATGCGCCATAGCAACATCAAACGAGAAAACTAAAATGTTCCCAACGTTGCTGCAGGGAGCAACACAGTCAATGATGGGTACCTAAGTCGATGTATAGCCAATCTGTCTGCTTCCATTCCACTAGGGTTTCCGACAAATACGTCTTAGGCCGTTGACAATCGAATCAAAATTCGTAAACAAATGTCAAATTCTTTTAAGCGCTGAATTCAGGAGCAACATCACCGACAACAATATTATATCAGTGATTCTCTGAAGCAGACCACAAGCACACATGAACGCACAATAAGAAAAGCAAAAAAGAGTGTACCGAAGCGAAAGGTTTTCTATTTGAATAGGACAAACCCGTATTTGCCGACCGTAAAAAACAAGTCGGCAAAACGTTAGGATAATAAGTCCCAAATTAACACAGTGGTCTCCAGTGATTACGGATGCGAGTAACAGCCAAAAGAAGATACATAGAGACAGAAAAACGCGATTCATGGATGAATTGGGAACCGAGAAAGCACAACAAACACTAGGGGACAAACTCCCCTGCTTCTCTCATTTGACATAGTAACAACCTAAGTCGTGGGCACAAACAGTGATATGGAAATGACAGTATAAAAGTTGATCTGGAAAAGACTGAAAGGTGATGGAAAATATGAGCCACGATGAGTTGATGAAGTGAATGAATCCCATTTGGTGCTAGAAAATCAGAAGATAAGAACGAATCTGACACACTCGGGGAACTCTAAATTCTTCACATACAAACACGTTCTGGTGGGCTCTATTAGTGTTCCACAAAGTGGAAAGACTTCAAAAAACAACGTGCGATCGATTTAGGAGAGGTAAGGGACAGAGGTCGGAAAGCGGCCAAAGAATCAAAAACACATGCTCTACGATTATCTTTACATACAGGAAAGCCCATCGGGATTGTGAAGTTGTATGATTCGGCCGGTGAATTGGAGAGCTGGTTACTCGAGTCACAAATCTGCAGCCAGCGGGTATCAAGGATGACGTTAACGGAAGTTGTATACGCGCGGCTCAATCTCCCGGATGTTCCGGACATACTGGCCTCCGTTTGAACCATGAATCGATGCACCTGGTAACGTAAAACAAATATACAAATATTGATCCGGCTCCAAAGACAATCGATATGTGGTCACAACAATAACAGTTTCATTATCTACCCACGTATCGATAATGGTACCATACAGCGCAGTGCTAACAGATGACAAGAAGACTACGTAACGATTATATATCCAGTTGATGTCTAACATGTGCACAGACACATTTTCGGGTGTGTCATGTCGCCAGTAACATTGCCAACAGCAAACATGAAAATCGTTAAACCATCCGGCACTCAGTGAACTGATATTGAGTTAAAATAATTAAATACTAC
This sequence comes from Paragonimus skrjabini miyazakii, assembly GCA_014338405.1. Lineage (NCBI taxonomy): Eukaryota > Metazoa > Platyhelminthes > Trematoda > Plagiorchiida > Troglotrematidae > Paragonimus > Paragonimus skrjabini miyazakii. The sequence goes on along the minus strand of JTDE01002187.1, from coordinate 55,494 downwards.
AAAGCAAAGGAGATTAGACGAGTCAACACAACGTTCAGAGTGAACAATGTTTGGTTGTGCGACACACTTTATCTGTCTATCTCATTCAACGTCGACAGCTACCGATCAGTGATCGACAATGAAGCATGATGATTATACATCTACAAAAAACCAGACCTAGAACAGAGATCGAAAAGCATAAGGGTTTTACTGAGATCACAACTTTATATGTAAATCCAAACACACAACATCGAAATGCTTATTACACCTTGCATACACCGAAATGCACGGACAGTAAGTTAGCGTCAACCCTACCGTGGTTTCTGACGCCTAATCTCAATAACTGCACCCGAGTAACAGAAAACTCAGTTGAATAACTACAACATTCACGCCAGTGAACCCAACGAATCGCGAGTAATCCTAACGTTTCCAGCCAGATCGTATGAGTCAGGGGATCTCTAACACAAGAAAAGAACATCTTCTGTAACGGCTGAAGTTTTCTACGCCAAGCAAGCATTTATTCACCTTGTGCCGTTCGCCAGCATGACGTGGTATCATGGGGTGTTTACTATGGAAAACGGGTAGCTCACACCCCAAGCACATCACGGTTTTACTCACTATCTAAATCAGAATTTTCACACCTGCTTACTCATTGATAAAATCCGAGGCACGACATTAAAATCAGAATTCCACGGATGAATAACTGTGGTTGATCTATATCCTAAATGTGTACAAGGTCATTTTCAGTAAGTCCGAAGTAGAAACGGCATAGAATAAGCACAAGACCCTAAAAAAACGTTCGGCCAGATAGACCAACAAAACGTCATGAGTGAATGAAGTCCGGCCATGTAGTGTGCAATTAGCCTAGTCATCTGATCGACTGACTGTAAGTACCAATAGTTTGACAGGACAAACAGCAGAGGTTCAGACACATCAACAAGCAAACTTGAATCACAACGCATCTGTATATGCGAACACGTGGTCAGAGGAGACTCACTTTTTATGATATACACACAAACAGGGAAGTCGTGCAATCACATTTCCCTCGGCGAGCTCTTCCAGACAAATTGCGCACTCACCCTTGGCTTGCGTTAGCCGATCCACTGTGTGTACAACATAAGTGCAGAAAGGAGAGGGTGACGAGGAAAGAGAAACATAACAAATGAACGCAAGACCGAATAAGATAAACAAAATAGCCCAACCACATACAACTGTTTATTTACGTAATCCACGGATAAAGTTAACATAGTGAATGTGTCTCCGTGGCGTGAAACATAACCGACGGATGTGGCTCAGTGAAAAGCACGCATAAGTAAACAATGAGTTGGACAACGCAGAGTAAGATTAGATTACCCAAATAGTGAAAAGAAATGTAATAATTATATTGCGATACGTGAAGTGGGCTGCAGTGGCTTATAAACGCATACATAGAGTCAGGAAGCCTGCTGAAAATGGTCCCAGGAAACCCATTTCGTGTTTTGATGAGCACAAATTCGGAAGCAACTGACTCCAGAAGTTCTCAGTCGTACAGAGATGGCAATAGGTGTCAGAAAGCGAGCGATAAGGCGTAACGCTAACGTTTTGTAGAATGCACCACGGCAGATTTTCGATCGGCTATTTTACACTATCGACCATCAGACGAACGAAGAAAACATTTTATGTATGCATTGTCATTCCTACCTGTGACTGTATACAATAGGAAGAGACTGTTTAGAACGCACCATCAAATTGCAGAATTCCAGTTCAGGTGTTTGTTTACAGACCCACGTACAAAGTACAACCACTGAAGTCCACATTGTAATTCTGTAGCATTCAGCCCGAAACGAAATGTTTCAGTTGAGAACTAGCTTTAACGCAATCAACGAAACCCGAACACAACACTTTGTCAAGGTTGTGAGGTATGTGCCTTATGTGCTTAGTACTGTTCTGGACAGCTACACACCAGCAGCCGGCACTGATTTGCTACTGCAATGCACTCGAGCAACAAGTGTATAACTCCTTCGAGTCTGTGCGGACTAAGAAGTTTCTCCAACGAAGATCAAAATGAACGCTGAGTGCCGACGAGAATCTATTCTAACTCAAAGTATAGATATATAATGAATACTTAAAAATATCGGTCGCTCGGGACGCCTAGTGTCATTGGTTTGTTGTTTTAAAAACCGGTTTTCAGTTGTAAATCAACAGGTTGGATAAACATCTCTAGGGAACAATAGCGTCAAGGAGAAATGAGCAAAACGAATAATGAATTGAAATGAGAACAACTACATCATATATACAAATAGGGACCAGGCTCCGATACAATAACACTATAATTACGACGCAAATGGAATCGTGAAAATTTTACTCGTTGGTTGATTATCTGTCCTTAGGAGACCAATATCAATGCTCACCCAGTGATGATAGTTCTAACTAGTCATACCACTCGATTAATGGGCTGTTCCTTATACACGGGCGGTTGTGTTTCTTCTTCTGAATAGTCCATTTACATCAATTTACTTTAGTCCCTACCAGGAACTTTTCAACACGGAACTCATTTACTGACAGATTACATTACATCTGGCATCTGGTCCGAGCTTGCTTCCGATTGGACGAATGAGGTGTTTCAGCCACTTTTTCAATACATGGCAAAAGGCAAGGTAGGTTACGATCGTCCCATCCAAGAGAACGAACACGACCTACAATTGCTTACTTACTTTTTTTGCTTAATTTAGCAAGGCTACCGTTTGACTAGTTTGCACTTCACTTCAATCAACCAGCTGGGTAAACCATGGGTTGACACTCTAGTACATGACCTAACTGCCTAAATCAATGTGTTTCCATGGTTTAGGCAAATAAACTTATCTAAATCTCGTTATCAAAATCCTAGGCCCTAACCTCCCCAGGACCTAATGTAGATATCACCTAAATGAAAGCAAAAAAGATGATCAAATATCTTACTAAATACTCATGATATGAGATTTTGGCTGTATACAAATCCCTCGATAAAACTATACGATCACTTTATATAGCCGGCGGCAGCTTTCTTATGAACAGCCGACAGCAACCATTCCTCACAACAAAACGATAAATAGTAGTAGAGGATCTCAGGTTGAATTTTCTTCGAATAGCCTTTATAGAAAATGAATTGTGCATAAAACCATCGGAGACAATCATGAAAATACTGTACGATAACCCCACGTTGCTGAGATGTCTTCAGACTGATGCAGTGGACTAACGTTAACTGGTTACACACAGACGTGTGAAGTTTTAAGTATCAGATGTGTTGGTTCATGTGCTACAAAGGTTTGAGGTGTACTGCATACGATCAGGGAAATTCTATTGCTAGTGCGCTGAGTCGAACACATCACCTTCATCCTAAATCAAGTCACTAGTACCTTCCTGCACTAGGCTCCAGGAGACATGAACGATGCCGCATCTATCACCGACTGATTCAGTCAAACGGAGTTGGTCATTTTGTGAGAACTTGACCGTGACGTTTTGTATGGTGCCCGTTTTACAGTTGATGCAGGGACACTGAGTCTAAGTATTGATCCGGGCTCAGCATTACCACTTGTTGAATTGGAAGCCAACACTAAGTTTCGCAATCCATTTAACCCTGCTTGGACAAGTGATCGTTCACCTCGCGCAGCATACATGACGCCAATCGAACGTCCTCAACAGCGTGGGACAGTATCTCTGATACACTGGAGTCTAGTAGCAATTTTTAGTAGCTTTAGTTGCACGCAATAGCACCCGTTTTGGTGCGCCTACACGCTCCTTGTGTGACGTGAGAGGGGCAAATGCGAAATACGGCACAAGCCACATGAAGATCAGTTTGCCTCTGAACGGTTAGCAAAGCTAGGTGGTAACAGCAACGCCTACCCAGCGATGACACGTATCCGGTCCCTACAATGCCTGGCGTACACGTAACCGACTAGCATATCTATCTACCCGAAAGTAACAGCAACGCGGGGTAGCGGTATAACATTACTGCGATAATTTTTGATACATTTGTGCATGGGTCATTTCTTATCAAGGATATTCGAATAAAATTTAGCTGACAGTTGCCAAATAGTATTCTTTGGTTAGTTGGGAGAAATAGCTGCTAGCAGCGAAGATATTGCTGAAAGATAGAGAGTAGTATGATTTTGTAGCAGAATGTATACACACATCTAGTGGATTGAAAGCACGCGCACGGTGGCATTTAGAAAATTAACATGAGTTGCATAAATTCCATAAAAAAAGTCTAACCCGCTCAAACAGAGTCACCAGTCTGGGCATCGAGTGGTTCAGAGATTCACACAGAGTTAGGTCGCAGGGCTCGAGATCGAAATATGATCGCGAACAGGGGCCAGTGATGTGGCCGTTGACGAAGGCAACTACAGGGCTCGCACAAACTTCTTATGGGAGCAAAGAATCGGAGTGCGTATTTGAATGGCAATTACAGAACAAATGATATTTACCGCGGAGTCCATATAGGCAGACGTTTAAAATAAAATGCATATGCGGAACAGTGAACGACCTATCGTAAAGTTTCAAATCCATATTCGGATCTGACGTCACATAAATGAATTTTGATAAGTGGAAATTGGTTTTGGTCGATACAAGCTGAACATCCTTTAAAACCGATTGCAGTTTTCAGATTCCCGTAGACTTTTCAATCAACAATCTGAGCGTTACTTACAAGCCAATATAGCTAAGCGTTTGTATATGATAATTCAGTCGTGTCTTGTGAAGTTAATGGTGTACCGATAAACATGACTGATTAATGAAGGCGTGATCAGAATACAAATTCCGATAGTGACAAGGATATGCACTACTGGAAAGCCCTAATAAGAGCGAAACTCCACCCTGTTGTACACTGCTGTACATTTACCAAACAAACAGGCTGGGCGAAAAGTCTACGGGAATACGAAAGCTACAATCATGTGAAGATTCACACTGAATCATAGAAGAAAACGGTGACGACTATTTGTTTTCGCTAATTCACCGACAGAACAACACAACTATACAGACCCACCAATAAGAGGTTGAACAGAATGTTATTGAATCATGTAAAGCGTTACAGAAAAAACATCGAGTCGAGAAACCAGCCACTCAAGTGGCGAATCATCAATGCTAATGATGAGTGGTTTGGATTTCCATTCAACCTTACATCATAGAGTTATCGACTGCAGCTTGGAGGGGCATGCAGATCTTCGGATATGCAACTGCAGGGCTTGAAAGGAATCGCTGTGTGAGCACAAACTCGGATTGTGTAATCGAATAGCGATTGCTTCAGCAGTAACCAACATTCGTAATCTGATCAATTCTGGACAGTTAACCGGAACTCCGTAGACCATACGGAACACCTGGGTGGGGTCAACTTGGTGACCAATGACGGTTAATTGTTTGACCGCTGTACTCTTGATAGATTGGATCGAGCCTGTTCCGAGCCAAACTGGATAATGTTGTTTGATGCGCTTGAGCAAACGCCTCGTCGTGCGACCTATATGTTCTGAAACAATCGATCGAGTAATGTACTACTTCGATAATATGAATGCCGAAACGATTATTTTGTCAGTCACTGTGTTCGCCGGTCAGTCTGTCTTCGTCCGGCTTTGGTTTCAGCATCAATGATGCTGGTGTGTTGACTATTCACGTGTTGATTGAATGAATTTGGCAAACAGAAAGCTTCCAGCACAAGCCTCTATCACTTTCGCTTATCCATTTTGACCTCGTGAGCTGCGTCTGCGCTGTGATGACACGGCTTTGATCTAGGGCCGACCAGTCACATTGCTAGCTTGTGTCAGCGCACACATGTGAGCGGCTGTTTGGCCTTCTCATCCACATGGTCCGCACTCGAGACTTGGAAGCGCACAGACCATTCCAGATAATCACGTGGATCTGCATGATCCTTAACGATCGTTAAAGCGAAGAGGGATGTTGTGTTCGACTTATGTGGCACACGGGAGACCAGTGGTGGGATTAATTGCGCTGTTTCGGATGTACCGTGAATACTTGGTACTGGTAATGGAGTTTTTATGTATGTACATTTTTTGTATACCCTCCGATGGATGTGTTTATAAATCCACTGAGATACCCATTCACGATGAACAGATGTTCTGGTTCTTGTCTTTTACCACAATGCGAGTATGCACATGCAGTTTGAAAGGTGACAGGCTGGATGACTGCTGCTGAACGACGTTGGTTGATGTTGGTTCACGGTGGATGGGAGCCTAGCTTATTATCGCGCCTTCTTGTAACCAACACATTGAGGAACCCTAGACGTTCTTCGTATGTAAGGGGTATTCCATTCGCTACGACATTCAAGCAACTGTGAAAGTGGTCAAGCTGAATCCGAGGTGAATTGACAAATGTGACATCTACGTATTGAATCCGGACGCCAGATTTAAATGTCCGGAAGGTTCCAAAGTTGAAGTGCTTTATTATGACACCTGCAAGCAATCCTGACAGTATATGCCCCAATTCTGCCGGTAGACTTGGTACATAAACGGCAGGCACGTCTACACCCAGAAATCCAATAACCGAACCGATTCTTCTGGGGAGAGATTCGTCCTAACACGAAGACTACCGTCTTCAATGACCAGTAGCTTCCAATTTTCCTTCGTAAAGTTATTCGGTGCGTTAACGAACAATAAAGCAATGAAGAAAGAGACCGGTGCGTCTTCTAGCAACTTCAGACCTTCAGTCTGTCTTAATGAAACAGCTGAACTGTTCTCATTGCGATTGGCGCAAGGTGGAGATGATCAAAGGGTATGAAAAAGAAAGGTTCGAGGCTGTTCTGCGTGCGACGATGGGTCATAACGGGACTTTATCCTTGTGGATCCTAGATAGACTATATCGTAGCAGTGCTACTCCAAGACGGATCTAAGATATCTGAGTTGTTTTTCCGTCAGTGATTTCTTTTCCTTAAGAGCTGACAGGATTTTGGTGGTACGAATTTTCATGCCTTCCGTAAGTCCTTTCGTGATAGGTTTCAGAGTATTTTGGAAGAACATCCGATTTATCTATAAAGTATAGCTATGGTATTGTGTGTAGGATCTGATCGTTCATCCCAAGGACCTTCAGCGCTTTAATTACAGTGGCTGTTAAGCTAGTTGTTAACTTCCGACTGGTCAGGTGCTGGCACATGTAGACCACTGCGCCACAAGTTTGACACGATCGATGCAATGAATTCCGTAGTTCATGTATCTACCAAATTGAACTTTAGACCTTTCAAAAGAACATCCGTTTCGTAGGCTGTGAAGTGGTGCCCAGAGGCTAGCAGTAGCTCCGATCGTTATCCGATTACGCAATCCGGTTGGCTGTTTTTAACATAAGCTTGTACGGATGTGAACGAGGGCTTGTGATGTGACCTTCAGCCACGACAAATGTAGAGCTTAAACACACTGAAACGTCTGTCAAAAGCTGAAGGAGTTTGAGGGAAATAAACGGAATCAGACCGGGAAAGGAACTGCCAACTGGTTCAGACAAACACCTAAAAGAACGGCGTATAACACTGTTAGTAAGAAGGAGTGCAAACACAACAGGGGAGAAATATAACAAATGGAGCAGAATGTAATCATGAACAAGACGCCTGACTGAATGTAAGCATGTATACGAAGATTTTGTGCGCCAGGCACCTGACTGATAGTTGATCACAAGATAGGTTGAAAATACGTGTGTAAATTTGTTGATCCACGGACTGAGAAAATTCGTTCCCATCGTCTGCATTCCCTATTTTTCACACTAACCTGACACTTGTTCCCACTACCTCACTCACCCCGTTTGGTTTTATTGAATTAATGTGTGTCATTAAATTTCCGCGGCGCGAATGGCCATTCTTGTCCTTGTCTGCTGGCGTGACGGTTCACCTTTGACCTTGTTGGTCCCGTTGGGAAACTATTGATTTTGCTGGACGAGACTATCGTCGCGAACGATTGAGGTTAGCTGTTTGTAATTACTGATGTATTTCTTTAATAGTACCGCAAAAATTGTTAGATCCAATGTTGTTTTCACTTTGGAGATCCGCTTTTGGGCTACGCGCAACTCAACGATCAGACGTGGATCGTTACAACGTGTATAAGGAATAAAAAGCAGTTAATGGTAGTTGCAGACTGCATCTTAACATGAGGAAAATGTACCATCTAAATCACCCTGAGGAATTCTGAGTAAATAACGTGTTGAAATATTTTTATTCTTTCATTATACGGAAGTATACAACCTAAAACACGTCAGTAGCACCATTGGAAAAGAGGTTGCCTTAGACATAGGCGGATTTCGGATACGTATAAAATTGTTGAGAATCAAAGACTATGTACGGTCAAGCAGACATGTAAACTGCATTTGATTAGCCGTCCTTGACAAGACAGGATTAGAATCTGTAGGTTGAATAAGTGCAAAAGGCACGCTTCAATTGATGGTGCCTAAGGCTTTGCTGAAATCCAAACAACACAATCAGATAGACTTAAATCGTTTGCCACGAAGATACGGTGAACAAAGGACGTAAGAGAGTCTAAGATATGCTGGCTTGTTTGATACGCAAACTGCACATCATGCCAGAAAAACGGATAAACATGCAACGTTCTAATCATTCCTTCGTTGAATGGTGTAAGGCAAACAATCATTTGCATTTGTTCATTTGTCTGGGTACCAAAGGAACATCACGATCAAAGTAAATGCGCAGTTCTTAAGACCAAATGACAAGAAAACCAACCCAGCTCAGTCTCCTTGTCAGATCTGAATCCAAGTAAGATGCACCATATACCCTGGGATGCAATATCACTGAGGTACCCTAACGAGACTGAGTGAAATCTTTGAAACAAAACATATCCGACAGTTCCAGACATCGCCTCAGTTACGGGAGGTACGAGAACAGTGCACAACGGGTTGAAAATTGTGGTGAGCGTGCCTACCAGCGAAACCAGGTTTTTCACGTGATGCATACGCCGTCTACAGCCTTTTGTGGCGGCTAACAGTAGACATTGCATTGAATAATTTAAGAATTTCCCGATCAACCATGTATCCGGTGTTCAAAACATTAACTATGAAATGTTTCTCGACCATCGGCTGGGTAAAGCATTCACCAAAACCTGATGATCAGTATAAGAAAATGCACATGTTTGCGGACTTGTGATCGTCCAAAACAGTGAGTACAGTAAACGAAAATATGAAAGTAAGGAGTCACTCATAAATATCCAAGATGTCGTCGTTATAATTGTAGCAGGTAAGAGGAACAGTCGGGCTTGAACCCGGTACAACATGATTAGTCGTGCGCGGTAAACACTGAGCTACCACAAGCCCTTGCAGGAAGCATGAGATACGAAAGACGGCAAGTATTGACGCGATCACCGCTAGGGTTCACAACCCGTGATATTCACAACGAAGAACGGCAAGCTGTCTCCTGGCATCATGGTCAATAAACAGGTACCTGCTCATGAAGACTGCTCCACGAGCTATGCCATGATTCATCGTACCGCACCACCTAACTGTCTGGGTGCAATAACCTAGACTATCCAATGACTGTTCAGAAGAACGATCGTAAACAGTACTACACAGTTCTTCTCAACACAAATAGCTGTACCAGTGTGGCATTGCTAGCCGAATCGGACGGGTGGGGATGATTGTCTGTGTACGCCTACCATGCGCTCAAGATCTCACTACTCTCTAGTCGGACCGATTCAGATAACAAGGTGCATGATCGACTCGTTCAGATCAAGTTGTGCGCGGCTGCCATCCAGCAAACTCAACTGACAAGAATGTGACCTAACATAAATCAATGTGAACATCATCATCATCATCACAGACAGCAATACATCAGTGATTCACACTGATGCTTAACTGCCACACAACCATGAAGGAGAAGAAGAAACAAACCCTGTTTAGGAAGAGAG